>SNQJ01S0072683.1:0-34480 GCA_010110895.2 Picea sitchensis
GAAAGGGTATAAACCACCTTGAGCTAAAGTCAAAGGTGAAAACACTTAACACTACATCACATTTTAGAAAACAATGAAGTTAGTAATCAAGCTATATGTGAGGTAGAACAATAAAAAAAATTGGCTTATCCATCTACAACATAATCTAGAATTAAAGAAAGAGTATAAACACCTTGAGCTATAATCAAAGGTGAAAACATTTAAAACTTGAAAGAGTATAAACACTTTGAGCTAGAATCAAAGGTGGAAACAATTAAAACTTACTCACCTTGACTTTTACATGAGATATGCCAAAAATAAATGGTGGTAGCTCCATAAAGGTGAAATCAAGCAATAAAGAAACCTCAAAGGCTATGGTGAGGAGAAGAAAGTGTTGAAGGCTATGGTGAGGAGAAGAAAGTGTTGAAGATAATGGGGAAAAGGTTGCCACTACAAGTTGTTAAAAGGGTGTTATAACTATACAACAATAAGAAGGAAAACACTCTCCACAATTTAAGTTTCTACAGTTAGTCATAATGAGGTTTTGGACATTTCAAAACCTCATACACAGTTTTTGTCCAGAAAATTTTCTAGCATAAAGATAATATAGACAAACCCGCCTCTTGCATCAAATCCAAAAACTAGAAGCCTAAAAATGACCTAACCCCTTTCACACTTCAATATGTTTGACAAACATTCCAATGACTCTAATTGCTTATCAATATGTTTGACAAACATTCCAATGACTCTAATTTGCTTATCTTAACAATTTGCAGGATCTGAACTTTAATTCTTCAATCAATCATATAGAAGTTAAATTTAATAAATTCATACCAATCCATTGCATCAACCCTTCGCTTTTCTAACAAGGAAGCTCAATTGCTCGTGAACGGAATGAAAGTGAAACCCTTCATTGAAATCCTCTCGTGACAAACTGAAATCGATTTCTCATAACTCGGCTGCCATACGGCTTCAGATCAATTTTGATGGGTAGTCTTGAAGGTCCTTTTATAGGCAGAGAGAGGACAGGTTTCCCCAAGACGGTTATTCACCACCTGTCCATCAGATTTCCGACTATTCTGTTACTACATGTTAGTTGTGAATCGCTTCATATGGGTCATTTAAACACTAATTTATGAAATTAGTCTTACATTTCCACTTGAAACATACATAACTAATGTTAGAGTTTAACAGGTAGACATTAGGTGCGCCATAAGTCTTATTCGTCTTGGTTTTCAGTTTGGTCGTCATAATACTATAATTAAACAACTTAGTAATGCGAGTCGTGATGGTTCCATGCCAATAAGACGACATAGTCCCTTTCATGTACCACAACATTAGTAACTTGTCCAAATTAATCTGTAAACAAGGAGAGATTTCATAAGGTCCAACAATAATGTCCCTTGTCGGAGACTATTCCTGTTATTATGCATTTATTCTCATACATATACATACACATTTAAAACAGGATTTATCAAACAAAACACCTTTATTAAGATCTCAAAGTGTCAAATAGACAAACATCATTGTGTGATCCATTTCATAAAAGTAGTAATTGTTATGTGCTACGTTCAATTCCCATTCCGTTAGCATGTTCCTTAAATGCCTTCGGTGGTAATCCTTTCGACAATGGATCTGCAACCATAAGCACTGTGCTTATGTGTTCAATTGACACCCATTGTTTCTGAACTTCTTCTTTTACAGCAAAGTATTTCAGCTCCATGTGTTTAGCACCATTAGAATAATTGCCGCTTTTAGAAGAATACAAATGCTGCATTATCACAATAACTCGCTTGGCAATAGAGTCGGCTAACCCCAAGTCCTCGAGATAAAATTCCTCCTCGCACCACAATTCATAAACCGTGGCCTCAAAGCATTCCACAAATTCAGCTTCCATAGTAGATGAAGTAGTGATAGTTTGATTCGCACTTTTCCATGATATTGTTCCTCCTGCTAATAGGAACAAATAACAAAAAGTAGACTTTCTACTATCAACACATCAGGCAAAATATGAGTCCGAGTAGCCAATCACCTCTAGATTATCAGAACTCCTAAATGTGAGCATGTAATCTTTTGTTCCCTGCAAGTATCTCATCATTTTCTTTGCAGTTTTCCAGTGTTCCAATCCAGGACTGACTTGGTATCTTCCTAACATACCTACTGCAAAACTGATGTCTCGCCTTAGTGCAATCTGCAGACATTAGACTTCCTATTGCGTAAGCATAAGGGAATTCTTCCTGACCGTTGCCCACTCATTCTGTTGACATTGCATAAGGCTGAATTTGTCCCCTTTCTGAATAGGGGCATCGCCAGTTGAACATTTATCCATTCTGAATATTTCTAGAACTCTTTTGATATAAGCTTTCTGAGACAATTCTAACAATCTACGTGATCGATCTTGGAATATTTCAATTCCTATCATGTAAGATGCTTCACCCATATCTTTCATTTCAAAATTCATAGAGAGAAACCTTTGGTTTCATGTAATAAACCAAGATCACTGGTGGCAAGAAATATGTCATCAACATACAAAATCAGATATATAAATTTACTCCCACTAACCTTTAGATATATACACCGATCAACAGTATTTTCCTTAAATCCAAAAGAAGTAATGGTATTATGAAACTTAAGATACCATTGTCGGGAAGCTTGTTTAAGCCCATATATTGATTTCTTAAGTTTGTAAGCCAAGTGTTCTTTTCCTTTAATGGAGAAACCTCAGGTTGATCCATATAGATGTCTTCCTCCAAACTACCATTCAGAAAAGTAGTTTTCACATCCATTTTGTGTAGTTCTAAATCATAATGAGCTACTAATGCCATAATGATTCCAAGTGAGTCCTTTTTTGGACACAGGAGAGAAGGCCTCTCTATAGTCAATGCCTCCTTCCTGAGTGAAACCTGTGGCCACAAGTCTAGCTTTATGTCGCTCGATATTACCCTTAGAGTCGCTGCTTAATCTCTTGAAGACCCATTTACAAACTTTCAACTTTCTTGTATCCTTCGTGTAATTCAACGAGATCCCAGACTCATTTTGGTCCATCGATTTTAATTCATCATTCATGGCATTAATCCATTTAGCAGAATCATTACTTTCTATGGTTTGTGAAAATGAAACCGGATCCTTACACGCTCCTATATCAAAATACTTGTAGATAAACCACATAATCATCCCAAATAGTAGACCTCTTAACCCTTTGAGATCTCCTTAATACTACTTCTGTGGTCCATCTACTATGGGTTCATTGGTGACAACATCATTATGGAGTGGTGGTTCATAATTTGTTGTTCAATATTGTCATGTTGTTCATCAATGATAGGAACAACAATTTCCTTTGAAGCCATAGGTACAGGAACTTGTGCCCCAACTTCTTGGATAACCACATTTTTTCAATTTATCACTCCCACCGACTTCACCATTTTCAATGAATCTTGCATGACCGGTTTCTACAATTCTAGTACTGTGATTAGGGCAATAAAACCCATACCCTTTGGATTTTTCAGGGTAACCAATAAAGGAACCATCGACGTTTAAAACTAATTTCTTTTCATGGATTGTACAATCTAACCTCTACTGGACAACCCCAAACATGCAGGTGTCTTAAACTCGGTTTCCCTCCTGTCCACAGTTCAAAAGGGTATTTTGGAACTTACTTACTAGGAACCCGATTTAACAAGTATACCGCGGTCTTAAGAGCATACATCCACAATGATTTAGGGAAATTGGAATTACTTAACATACTTCTAACCATATCCATTAAAGTACGACTACGCCTTTCAGCTACACCATTATGCTATGGCGTTCCAGGCATAGTATACTGTGAACATATGCCATGCTTTTCAAGAATTTTACCAAATGGGCCAGGGCACTGCCCTGCTTCATCATACTTTCCATAGTATTCACCACCCCTATCAGATCTAATGATTTTCACCTTTCTATCTAATTGTCTTTCAACCCAGTGATATATACCTCAAGGGCATCCATCGATTGAGATTTTTCATGCAACAAATAGACATAACCATAGCGTGAAAAGTCATCAATAAAGGTGATAAAATACTTTTCCACCAAAAGATGGATTGTCAAAAGGCCCACAAACGTCTGTATGGATAATCTCAAGAAGCTCAATACTTCTTGTGGCACCAGAAAAGGTGCCACAAGAAATACTGAGCTTCTTGAGATTATCCATACATTCCAAGATCAGAAAAATCTAGGTTCAAGAGAATCCCATCTTTTACCAATCTAAGTAACCTTTCTCTGGAAATATGTCCCTGCCTTTTATGCCACAAGTATGAAAATTCCTCATACTTGTGGAATTTTCATTCGTGAGACTATGCTTAATACCAACATTATGATGTAAGGTAAGAATGGTTTCAAAAAAATTGATTATCAAGTTTTAATCTATATAAACCATCAGAAAGAATGCCCGAACCAACAAAAGAGGTATTTTAAACAACCGAATCCTTTATTTCCAAAATTACAAGAGTAACCATCAAGGTCAAGTCTAGACAAGGAAATTAAATTTCGGGAAATAGAAGGAACATAAAGAGTCTAAAACAAATCTAAATGATAACCATAATCTAGAAATAAACAATAAGTCCCAATGGCTTCAACTTGAGTTTTAGCCCGATTTCCCATGAATAGAAATTCTGATTTGGATTTGTGGTCCGGGTTGTAAGGAATCCCTGCATGGCATTAGAAACATGAGTAGTAGCCTCAAAGTCAATCCACCAAGTATTAGAAAGAACTTTCGGGCCAGTTTGATTCTAAACAACAAGAATGAAATGCATACCTTTCCTCAACCATTCCTTACGCTTCTATCAGATAGTGTCCCTCGACTTTTACGTATGACACTTATCACTGTTCATTTCCTTCTGATAAGTCTGAGAACCTTGATTAGGCTCATGTGCCTTGGATGGTGTTCGCTTCATGCCTTTTCTAGGTTTTTCCCCTTTCCTTCCCATTCTTGGAGTGATGAAAGAAATGAACGAATGTTGTCCATGTTGCTTAAATCTTGCCTCTTCTTGATTGAGCATACTGGTCAACTCATTCACATTCCACTTATGCTTAATAGTGTTATAGTGAATTTGAAATGGCCCATACCGAGGAGGCAAGGAGTTTAAAATGAATTGTACAAGGAAGAACTCATCCACCTTCATTTCAAGAGTCTTTAATTGAGCAACCAAGTTTTTCATTTCAAGGACATGCTCATGCATTCCACGCATACCATCAAACTTCATTGTGGTAAGATTAGCCATTAATGTCCCAACAAGAGACTTGTCTACAGTTTTGAAACATTCTCCCACGTGATTTCTCGTGAATTAAGCATTTTCAGTAGTAGGAAGATTTGACTTAATGTTGTTTGCCACAGCCATTCGCATGAATTTAAGGCTCAATTTATTCAATCTTTCCCATGCTTTGAATGTAGATTTTTCCTCTGCATTGTTGTTACTAGTAATAACAGCTGGTTTTTCAGATTCAAGAGCTACATCTAGATCCAGAACACAAAGGTGAAACTGAACCTGTTCTCTCCAATCTGAGAAATTCATTCCAATCAAGATCGGGACAGAAGAGGCATACGAATGCAGCGACACAGGAACTACTACTGCAATCACAAATACATGCTATGTGACATTAATGCTAAGAGTTATAAGTAATTTGAAAACAATAGTGAATAGTATTACCGCGACCTACCTTTGGGCTAATCTTATGGAAACTATTTAACAATTATGGTGATTTTCTTTCACCTAATAGGACTGATTGATAAAACATTCACAACTGAGTAGGTATGTTAACTTTGAGTATCCATACTGGCCTCAACTGTGAATACTCATCAATCATCCTACCTAATTTATATAATTTTTCAAAAATTTGGTGCACCTTTGGGACAACCTAATATTCTTGTGATTAAATAATTGCGATTTGTAGAGTTATTATTTTAATACCTGGGGAAACAAGTACTAAATTTCTGTAATTTGACTTAATGTCTATGAGTCTTTCCGGTTGGATCACTTTGGTGGCTACCAAACCGCATCTTAATATAGACCTTAAATCAATGTAATGACTCAGCATATTGATTCAACAACAATGTTTAAACAGAGTGATGTCAACACCAAGAATATTGCATGATGACTTACAGATTATTGATATAAGAAGAACTGGTTCATTCTTGACTACATGTCAAAGAGTTACTCTACATCTTGGCAGATGCATACACATCAAAACAGATAGTGGATATGGTAATAGAGTCAAAAAAAATGTCTGTTTTGGAGACTGTGATTGATAGCCAAGTGTCAAAGATTCCATTGCACTTATTATCTCAATTTTCATGTTCAAACAGAAATCTAAGTATATTGCACACTCGAAAGCGATTATAGTATAGTATAGTTAATGATGTCTGAGTCGATCAATACAAAAGGACATGAATAAAGAAACAACCCAGCCACCAAAAAACACTCACCACGTGAAAAACAGAGATAACAAACTGAAGTTTAAAAGTAACTAAATCATCTTTCTCTGTCCAGCAATCAACAATAACAATGAGTAGTGTACAAAGTAAAATATCACTCTAACACTAACGAACGATTTGACCTGTCACCATATGCCCGGTTCTGTCACTCTCACCTTAGAAGCCTTGCATTACCTTGTATGAATGAAGGTATACGAGGCGATCGGGTTACCAAGATCCCTATCATGGCTCGGGTTCACGGCTAGTGAAAGGTTTGTCCGGGCTCGGAAGGGTGGGCACAGGCAGTCGCTAGCTTTCTTTCAGGGGGAGTCTTTCTAGCAGGAGATCGCCACTCTCCGGCCCAGCCAGGCAAACTTTCCATTTCTTTATAAACCCTTAACATAAATAACAAGCTCAACCATAAAACTCCAACTCCTATAGGACCAAAGATAGAACGAAAAATGACGCATGAGATCGCTGAAGCACATTATGGAATAATATATATGCATTCGTAGTTAATATATATAGATTCAGAAAGTTCCCAACCTCAACATACCAATGTTACCAAATTTGCGTGACTGAACTTCTTTAATTTTCAATCCTAATCATATAGAAGCTGCAAATTTAACAAATTACACCAATCCATTTCAACGAACCCTCTTTCTACCGCGAAGCTCACTGTTTCTAACGGAAATCGAAAGGAACCCTTCACGAATCCTTCAGACGATCGTGGAAATCGATTTCTCTCATAACTGCTACCAAACGCGACCTTCGACAATTTTGATTGGTATTCTTGAAGGTTCTTTTATAGGCAAAGAGAGGACCGGTTTCCCCAAAACAGTTATTCTCCACCTGTCCATCAAAGTAGGAGATCTCGACCATCTCTGCTACTAAGATCTAGCCAGAATCGCTTCATATAATATTTAAACACTAATTTATGAAATTAGTCTTACATATCTATCCTAATTTGGCTCCAACATGGATTTCATGTTCGTAGCTTATATGTGCTAAATGATTTCTAGCTAACATTGATGATAAGCCAATGCCCACTCTATATGAGTTGGACCCGAGGACCACCCAAAGAGCTAAGAAGTTCCTCTTAATAACAATACAAAGAAAGATAAAGAAAGCATCAACATTGCTTCATACCTATTCCTACTACCCAACTCATGCAATAATATTGAGAAATTATGAATTCCCAATGTGTAGACATTTGGATTTTCATGGGAATAACGTAAGGTATCCCATCCCCACTATCATATGAATGTAAAATAGAAAATTATCAAGTTCACTTTGGCATCTTAAGATCAATTTCTCTTACACATATGAAGAAAGAAATGTTTTTAATGTATATGTAGCATTTAACATTTTACCAACTTATATATGGTCAAAATTACTTTTACCTTGAATTATGTGTTTCTTCAATAGTAATTGTAAGAATAGTTAGTATTTGGATAAAGTCATAAGCTCTAGTAAGAATAATTAGTATTTGGGTAAAGTCATAAGCTCTAAATTTTGAGACAAATATGAATCTCATATTTGCATATGAAAACATATTCTCTTTGTAAAATTCTTTATCTAAATAATTAGTGTTGTATTTTGGTTATTACATTTTAAGTTTGACTAAATCATAGTTTTCCTTTCAAATTTGACAAGGAAAAGGAAATGGTGTAATAATTTACATGTAATAGAAAGTTGTAAAATAATTCTCTAAAATAATTTAGTCAAATATTAAAAATTTTAATTCAAATTAATCATTCATAATATACAATATTATAATTACTCTTAAGAAAACAAAATAAATATAAAAATAAATAAATATTTCATATAAATAATTAATAGAATATTTTCTTTAAATATATAAATATAATCAAAATATTTAAAATTTTAACTAAATTCAATCATTCATAATATACAATATTATAATTACTCTAAGAAAACAAAAATAAATATAAAAATAAATAAATATTCATATAAATAATTAATAGAATATTTTTAACATATAAATAGTTAATATTATAATTACTATTTAAAAAATGCGCCATTAAAAAAAAATTCATATAAATAATTAATAAAGTATATTAAAATATATAAATAGTTGATAACATAAATTTAAATATATAAATAATTAATAGATTATATTTAAATACTAAATATCATATAGTTCAAATATTTCATATAAATAGTTAATAGATTATATTTAAATATTAAAAACATTCAAATATTTGTATAAATAGTTAATAGATTATATTTAAATATTAAAAACATATTTAGTTGAAATACATATGAGATTATGAAATATAATTGATTAGTATAATATAATTGATTAGTATAGAGTTTTTGAAAACCACCAGATCTATGATTTATGTATATAAAATATATATCTAATTCAGTTAACCAGGCATCCGTAGTTTTTGAAAACCACCATATTAAATTTACTTACTCATCAGTAGTTTTTGAAAACCATCATGTTAAATTTACTTGCTAATTTTTCATGTGTGGGCCCAGCTCATAAAACCTCTTTCAGCTATATTTCATATCGGAAGAAAACAACCAAGCGTGGGTGGCATAACCCAGAAAACCTCTTACAACTATATTTCATATCGGATTAAAACAACCAAGCGTGAACGTAGATGGAACTGACAATAATGTTATGCCGTCTAGCTAGCCAACCAAAGAAAAAAATTGGCGTACCTTTTCAGTGCCGTGGTCGCAGCGGCTTTGAGAGTCGAGACCCGCGATTCCGCGAATGCATCTACGATTTTCGCCATCGGCTAACTATGTGATGTCATCGATGGTCTTCCTCGTCGGTTTCGTTACGGCTCTTCAAGGGTCTCCCTTGTCGGTTTCGTTCGGCCCAGCTGGGGGACTCCACCGGGGAATGGAGGTGGAAGCCAACAGAACCCAAACCCCCAGCATAGGGAAGTCCATGGTCGGGAAATCCATAGTTCTGCATCATCATCTTGAGTGGGGTGTCTGGGTCTCCTCTGGACGCTGAGGAGATCAGAGAGACAACAACTGAACTGGCCGTTTAACAAGTTCGGCACAACATAACTCCACTCTTCCCTATACGCCATTACACCACAAGCCCGGCGCTCAACACAACTCTACACCATTGCTAGGGCAAACCAGAGCACTGCAAAGATACAGATTAATAAATAACCACTTAACAGAAAAATTTATCAAACCTAGACCTTCAATCCTCCCCAACCCTTCCATTTAACATAATATAAAATGCCTTTAAAGTGGAATAGAACTTCTTACCTTCGAATCGTTCGCGTAGTTCTCGTTTTTTCAAGGGGCCGCCGGTACCGTATCGCAGTTGTTTTGTACCGTATCCACACGTGCAGATGGAACTTTTCACCTGAAGGCTGAGCGATGTCCTTTGAATCGTTCGCGTGGTTCTCGTTTTTTCAAGAGGTTGCCGGTACCATATCCCAGTGGTTTAATGAGATACAGGTAGCGTATCCGCAGTGCATATATCTGTTCATCCCTCTAAAATGTTGGAGAATGCTATAAATAACTATAAATGCAACAGAAATCCAATCCCATCCCACCCAAGAAACATAAAGACCTGTAAACATTCTTAGCAAAAATGAACATAAATCAATTAAAAATAAACAGCAAGGAAGCACGAAAAGATCATCAGCAAATCTGTAAAAGGAAAAGCGAAATAGATATCCAAAACGCAAAACAAAAGCAAATAAAAGAAAGGGCAACCTGCAAAACGAATGTATTTGAAAAAAAAATCCCATAAATCGTTGCAATTCAATATAGATGGAGAGAAAATGAACGATTAACTCAATTGTTGCAGTTCAATGATAGATGAACAGGATCGCTAATGTTTGTTCCCAGAGCCATCTTAATGTCCTCCAGCCCAGAAATCAGAATTAAAAAACTGTAGAAAGTTGGCTCACCGAGTGTTTAAATAGAGGGCCGGGCCGGGGGAGGGAGGGGAAGAACCCCAGCATCCAACGGCTATATATTTATTTAACCCTCCGTTTAATAGTAATGCCACCCTCCCTCGTTGCTTTTGGTTTACTGTAGCGGCTATTGATAGATTTTTTTAATTGGTGTGCGTTTGCTGGAGTTGCAGAGAATAGCCTTCTCACGTTATTTACTAACCCACGATTCCGTTACGATGAGCGGCCATTTTCAGGATTTTTTCATGCTTGTGCGTTTAGGGTATACTTAAGCGGCGATTTATAGGTTCTTTAATTGCGTGTGGGTTTAGGGTTTACTTGAGCGACGATTTAGAGGTTTTTTAATTGCTTGTGGGTTTATTAAAGTTTTTTTAAACTGTCGATCACGTTTCTGATTCCACATTGCCATATCAATATATTTTTAGATTTTTTGATTGCTTGTGCGCGTTACTGGAGTTTTTTGATAGTGCGCGTTAGTGGAGTTAGAAGAAGCGTAACAACCAAAGATGTTGCTGCTCTGCTTTTGTTTTTACTTTGCTTTTGTTTTTGTTTTTATCAGGAAAGATAGGCTTGCTTTGCTTTTTGCCTTTACACGACAAGATATAAAAGCCCGTCAAATTTTACTGTTTAGACTACTACACTGCCCGTTCTGCCTAGTTGACGGGTGTAGGAAATTTTTGACCGTGTTTTTGTCCGTCAAATTCCATCCCTCTCGCTCGTTCTTCTATTTTGTCTGTACATGCATCCATGCCGTCCGTGAGAGTCCGTGCACACCAAAGTAATTATTATAAAAATCGCTCGTTCTTCTAATTTGTCTGTAAGTGCATCCATGCCGTCCGTGAACACCAAAGTAATTATTATAAAAAGGAAACATTAGCATTAATCCTTTAAATCAAAATCATATGCAAAGATTATATATAGTTACTTCCATTGTAGCAGTTTTTAATTACAAAAATAGGGAGGAGAAGATAACGATCTTTCTCTATGTAACAAAGATGGATTCATGCCAATTTTTTGTTACACACCTTTTAATTAAAAACATCTAGGAGGAGGAGAAGATAATGAACTTTTTCTATGCAAAAAATTTGATTGATGTTTTGTTTTTTAATATTAATTATTTTGGTAATATTATATGGTAAGTTAAATTAAATAAGATAATTTACTTTTATAATTGTAAAAATTATTTTGTATGATATGATTTCAAACTTAATCGCTCAAATCTATAGATCCAATTATTTATTACCGAATTTTTGACAAAATTAAACAAAAAAAATTACTAAAAAATATCTAAAAGGTAAAAAGTTTAGACTATGTATTATTGGTAGATTCCTTGAACTTATTAATAAGATTCATATGACACTCAAACAAACTACCATACATTGTTCTAAATAAAAATGATAACTTTATTAAAAAACATTTTAATTTTTTTTTCTAAGATTCATATTATCATCAAACAAACTACCATGGTTCCAAACAAAAATGATAACTTTATTAAAAAAACATTTTATTTTTTAATGTAATTTTGTATATTATAATTTGATTTAAATAATACATTAAGTTATGATAAGTTTTCTCAAAAAAATTAATCAATCAAACCAAAGATATTCATTAACTAATTATATTTAATTAATTAATTAAATAACATACTAAGTTAATTAAGGTTTTCCCATTAAAAAATACATTAATTAATCAAAACAAATATCAACACACTTATTTCATTAACTAATTATATTTAATTAATTAATTAAATAACATACTAAGTTAATTAAGGTTTTTTCATTAAAAAATACATTAATCAATCAAAACAAATATCAACACACTTATTTCATTAACCAATGGTACTTATCTAATTAGTAAAACTTATATTCTTAAAACATAAGCTTAGATTTGTGCCTTAATTTTTTCTAATGAGAATAGATATAGTCTTCTATATCCTTAAAAGTTTAGAGATCCATGTTTCTCTATACTATACTATACTATGTATGTCTTTAAGGTGTATTATGTACAAGTATGTTACAATCTCACCATCACAAGCTAATATCAATTATATTATCACTTCAAAGTTTATAGTATATATACATGTGTACAACTCATGTATAAATATGCTACAAATTGAAAGCACTCAAAATTATGTTTATCTTACTTGAATTTCGTTGTATCATAATGATTAATACTTATTATTTTAGACTTTATTGTGATTCCTTGATTGTTTGTTATGCATGGAATTGATTGAGAGGACTTCCATTCCTTTGTCACAGTGTATTATCACTATAGGTAATAATGAACTCATTTTGGGTATTTGAATGCATGATCCATAAACATAAGATTACAACTTATATATCTCACTAACATAAATCCTTTACAGAAAAGAAATGAAATATAATCTATGTTTTCTATAGGATGCAAATTTATATGTCTTTATAATTCATTCAAGGCTTCTATTTTAAATTTAACTTTCACACAAACAACCAGCTCTCTATGCATGAATGGATATAGCCAACCTCTATATAGCAATGTCAACTAACAATAAATCTTTATTGTATGAAATTCAACCCAGCCTCAATTAGAATGTTGTCAACAAATGTCTTCACTCTTTAGATTTACAATGAGAGGGTCATTCCAATACAATCACAGGTGAGAACATACCATGGCCACTCATTGCCAATCCTCCACAATGAAGTATATAGTTTCGGATGAAGATGCCAATCCACCAACAAATATAATATGTCACTCCATCAATGAATAAATAACATGAACACTTTGTTGAAGGTAACACCCCCATCATTGATGCAAATACACACACACACACACACATTCAAAATTCAAGATGCAAAGCAATTCATTCTTGTAATTTCTTTCATACTTAGATTAATATACACATGATATACCATACATGTGGTAGAATTGTTAGCAAAGTAACCACACTCCTTTGTGCAGTCTTTATCACATGGAATTTGATGCAAGGTATTCTCTACATTTTGTGTAACATCCTCAGTTTTAATCCCCACAAATTATAATGTAATGGTGTAAATGTGATTAGGTCGATGAACCAATATGTTTTGGGATGAAGAGCTTGTGTTGATTAATATGGTCGTGGGCCAACAATATAATATGTAATCATTGTGTTGTTGTTTTTAATAAATAAAATATGATGTCAGCTGCAAAGGGGACATGGACAAAGCTAGGGGTTGAGTAATCCACAAGAGAGGAGGGGTCTAGAAAAAAGGGGGGTTTTATCCATGAGTTTAATTCTCAAATCCTTTTCCTGATTTTAATGCTTTGAGTGAACCTTTTGTCTTCCATTGAGTGTGGAAGAGCCCGATCATTGAATATTTGTAAGAAGGTGGGTGTAATCAACCACATCCCATAGTTATTGAGAGATGAATTGAAGTATAACCAACTTGGGGAAAAGTGTGGGTCAAGCAAACAACAGTAAAAAGGAGGAAAAATTGGTATGGGGGGGAGACAGTAGTTTAGATAGTCGTGTTTTCAACATGAGAGCGAATAGACAATAAAGAAATAAGAGCGTTGGAGCTAGATCAACAATGCAGGGTGAATTCAGGAGTGTCTTGCAGCTTAAAGATTGAAGAACCAAGTTATCAACCTAAAGAGTGAACTCCTATGTGGGAATTGCACTATAGAAGAATCATGTTGCCAATCTTGAAGAGTGAACTCCTATGGGAGTTGCACTGCAATGGCAAGTTATTGTTGTTGTTTCCTGGTAGTTTTCCTAGCGGTGGGCTCCCTTGAGTTTCCCACTAGTGAGATTCCTAGTTACCTACGCTAGAGAGACCATGATAAACAAATGGGACACCCGATGGACTGAGAGCAATGAAGGGGTAGATTCCTTAGGTTGGGTAGGTCGAGGGGAAGAGAGTTGGTGGAAAATCGGGATAGTTGTAGGAGAATGGTAGTGAGTTGTGGAATTTTCTTAGATGTGAGTGGACTGTGAGAGATCACCCTCTTTTGTGGATGTAACAAACATAAATAATAATAATAATTTAATTAGATAAAATAATCAAGAGTAGTGTACCTCTTCATCAAGAGGCATGTAGCTCTTCACTAGTGACCAGTCAATGCTATAAGTAAACCATCACGGGGGTGAATGTAACATCATCTTATTTTTATCAATCAATTTATATATATTTGGAATAACTATGTCTACACATAATTAACAAACTTATTGTTACAGTGGTATCAGAGCAAATCTTTGGCAATTGTGGGTATCTATACCAACCATCGATTTGTGCTAATCATACAGCCATTTATGCCTCTGATTGTACCTGTAACTGCTGCTAACTTGTCGTTCATACACCCACCCTCATCCATTTTCTTTCATACATGCATTGTCCCCTACCATCGTAACCTGTCTCTTGCCACAATCTAGACCTGTTCCATACATGTTTATGCCGCCGTACATCCAACCTGTCATTCGACCTGTTCCCACCATCGAATGACTTTATTAAAATAAATAAAGTACCCTTATTTATTTTAATAAAGTCATTTTATTTATTTTAAATAGTCACTTTATTTATTTTAAATAAAGTTACTTTTAAAAGGTTACTTATTTTAACAAAATTACATATTTATAAAGTAATTTATATTATAATAAGACCTTATCATTAAATCCTTTCTGGGGGAACTATTTTAAAAATTAAAATATGGAAGGAAGCAGGAAAAAGAACGAGGAGACATAGGAAGAAATTAATCGTAAAAGCGAAATCAACAGTATTAAATATCATTTGAATCCAGGCTTATAACTTTGACATAGAATTTGTCAAAGGGAAAAATAACATGGTAGCAGATGCCTTATCCAGAAGACCATCAGTTTATGCCAAGACCGATGTCTCAGTGGATTGGAAGGCCCATCTATTGGTGGAATATTCAAAGAACAAATTTGTGTGTGAAGTAATGGATGGACAGGTTCAAGGTGACAATTTCAGAGTCATGGATGATATCATTTACTTCAAGAGTCGAATTTTCTTGGTTCTTGAATCAACCTTTAAGGCCAAGGTGTTACAAGCATGCCATGATTCACCAGTAGTAGGGCATCAAGGATTCATCAAGACATACAGACAGGTCCAAGAGAGATTAGATTGGAAGGGTTTGAGGGAAGATATGATGAGCCACATCAATGAGTGCAACACTTTCCAGGCCAACAAAGATGAACACACTCACCCAACAGGATTACTACAACCACTTCCCATTTTGGAGCAAAAATGGGAAAGCATATCTATGGATTTCATCAGAGGGTTGCCCAAGGTTTAGGGAAAAGACAACATTTTCGTGGTAGTGGACAGGTTGACGAAATTTGCACATTTTTTCGCCATTGCCACAGATTTCAGTGCAGCACATGTTGTAGACCTATTCTTTAGGGATGTTTTCAGAGTGCATGGTTTGCCCAAAACCATAGTGAGTGACAAGGACAGTAGGTTCATGAGCACATTTTGGTAGGAACTCTTCAAGTTGGTAGGTACGGACTTAACACCTACTACCAGTTATCACCCTCAAACGGATGGTCAAATAGAGATAGTCAACAAATGGGTTAAAGGCTACCTCAAAAATTATGTGGCAGGGCAACAGAAAGCATGGGTTAAATGGCTTCACTTGGGGGAATATTGTTACAACACCACCCATCACATGTCCATTGGTATGCCACCATTTAGGATCTTATATAGCTATGCCCCTCTCTCATTTAAAGAGATTGCCTTTGGTGACAGCAAGGCTCCCATGGTTCAAGATTGGATTCAGCAGAGTCAAGACATACTCAGGGAATTAAAGGACCACCTGCAAAGAGCACAAAATCAACATAAGGTACAGGCAAACAAACACAGGATTGAGTGCGCATTTGAGGTTGTTGACTTGGTTTATTTGAGGCTTCAATCGTATAGGAAGGCCTCCATTAAGTAAAGTTGTGCAAAAAATCTCTAACCTCATTTCTTCGGTCCATACAGAGTTAATAGGAGGGTAGGGGTCGTGGCATATGAGTTGGATCTACCACAAGGCAACAAAATACACAATGTCTTCCATGTTTTGTGTTTGAAGAGGGCCAAAAGGCAAGTATATCACTCCTATCGAGGAATTTCCACCTATGGATGAAGAAGGGCAGTTGGTATTGATACCAGAGGAGATACTTGAAGTTAGGGAGAAGAAGTCGAGTAAAATAATTATCAGAGAGTATCTGATTAATTGGAAGAACCTACCTATAGAGGATGCCACTTGGGAAGGGGAACAATTGATCTAGGAGACAGGTCTAGAATTGCTTGTGGGCAAGCAATTTCTAGTAGGGGAGACTGTAATGTCCCCCACCTCTTGATGAAGAGGGTTGGAGAGACTCAGTAGTCTAGCTATCCCCACTAGACTATAGTCTCAGGAATATTGGGGACAAAGTTAACCAGAAGACATAACATTCTATTATTAAGTTGACTTTGTGAGGAAAAGGATAACTCAATGAAAGAAAAGAAAAGGTGAGTTAAGGTTAAGAGTTAACCATAGGGGTTAACTAACTCAATAGATGAATAGACTGGAGCTATAAAGGAAGGGGTAGGGTGCACTTCTAATTCATTATGGATTATTATCTTATTTGCGTTGGATCTCTTGAGAACAATCAGTTTTGAGGGTTTTGAGTCTAAAACACTAGAGATCAACTTGGTGGTGAAAGATCCCACCTTTCGTGATCTAGGATTGGTCCTGGAGGTGAAATAATCCTCCCACACCATTCTATAGTGTTGCAAGGGTTGTTCTCAAGTAGATTCCAGGATAGGGCACAATCGAG
Source organism: Picea sitchensis (assembly GCA_010110895.2). Classification (NCBI taxonomy): domain Eukaryota; kingdom Viridiplantae; phylum Streptophyta; class Pinopsida; order Pinales; family Pinaceae; genus Picea; species Picea sitchensis. The sequence continues at coordinate 17,126 of SNQJ01S0072683.1, forward strand.
GGGGTTTTCACCTAGGGGCACACCACCTTGGAGAGATTGGTTCGATATGGAGCAAGGAGAAGGTATTTTGGAAAAGTAGCACCTGGGTTCTCTTCGTAGGGTTCCTAGCATCATTCTTGGACTATTCTGGAGGATTTCATCCTTGCACTTTATTTCTGGAAGCTTGGCACGAGTTGGAGGAGAGAAGGGCGCATTGCAGAAAGAGATTATCAGTTTTTGGTGGCTCGGATCTTCATACATTGACTTGAAACTTCACCATCTTGGTAGCATTGGCCCGATCTACATTCTGGTAGATTTTGGTGGCATTTGGAGGCTCCTAGGAGGGAGAACAAATTCTCCTTGACTTAATCAAACCAGGAGGGCACAAACCAGTTGAGGGTTTCCCTATTTGGAGGAGAAAAACTTCTCAGGTAGCTTGAGACTTGGTCTTGTGGTTTCTATTAGCCCAATATACATTCCAGGAGAGTTTGGAGGGATATGGAGCTCATAAAAGGGAGGGACGAAACTTGAGGTTTTAGTAGCATCCAGAACAGGGTGTAACTCAGCCAGTTGGAGGGGTTTTGCAGAGAATTGACGAGATTTTATTATCTTCAGTCCCAACTTGCTTATTGGTAGCCTTTAGAGGCTTAGATCTCTTCTTGGACAGCCTTTGGGAGGCACTTATCTTTGTATTGCTTATTATTGTATCGGTTGGCAACCATTTTGATATTATTGGGCTTTCTTCCAGATCTGCAGATCTCTTGTATACAAAATCTCCTTACATAATAAATAAAGGTTTGATCTGACATTATTGGTTCTCTACTAGTGTTATTTATATATATTGTATTGTTTATGATTGTATGCTTCAGATCTATTATTTAATCAACATTAAGTAATCCATAATGCACATAGAAAACAATCAACAATTAGTGTTCCGAGCAAAAATTTTGGCTTAGGAAAATTACAGTTTTAATGGGTGAAGGGACAAATTTCCAGATCTGAAAATTTTCCTTCTCCAACCCTTAGTGACCTGCAAATAGATGAGATCAAGCTATAAGACAAGAAAGGAGGTAAGTAGATTCAAATATGTCAACAAAATACTTTGCATAACAAAAGAAACTATTTCACTAACATCTATAACAATACTACCATGAATCTATCCAAGCAAAATACTTTGTCTGGATCTACTCTAGATCTAGAAGAAAAAACTCAAAAAAATACAATACAAACCACCTTCAATGAAGATCTTGTTGAAATAATGTAACTGCAAAGTGTATTCTAATTATTATTGTGGTATTATTCATTAGATCAATCCCCTATTGCGGATTGATCATGTCGGCTATTGTAAAAGACCAAATCCCCTTTTGTGGATTGGTCAAAACATAGTTATAACCACCTAGAAGAAGAAGTTGGCCCTGCTAGTGAAGAGACACTTCCACACGTGCCATAATTGTATAAATAAGGAGGTTAGCGCCTCACTTAGACACACACACACTTGTTCATTGAGAGACAAGTTTCAAAGCTGCAGTTGAAGAAGAGAGAGAGAGAGAGAGAGAGAGAGAGAGAGAGAGAGAGAGGTGCATTCTTGGGAGAGGACTTTCTGTATTTGTTTGAGGTATCTCTTGGCATTGTATTGGCTATCTATAATAAGGAAGTTTTTCTGGGTTTTCTTCCCCATGAGGGTTTCCCAAGATAAATGATGTGTCTCTTGTGATTGTATATTTCTCAGTGATCTTATCTTGCTATTGTTATCTAATGAAATGCAAAGAACTCTAATAATAGATTAAACCTTAACAGATCCAATCCATTCACCAATAGTACTTTCAATGCACACCAAATTCCTCCAAAGATTTTCTATTATTGAAGCAAGTTTGAGAAAATACTTTCTACAAGGTTGAGAAATGAAAGAGAGCAAGATGGAGAGAGAGAGAAGAGTGGGAGAGATTTGGGCATAATAACCTTACACTGAGAATATATTTGAAATGAGGAGGGGTAGGCATTATTTTATACTTGGGAGAGAAGAGAGACCCTTCTTGGATGAGTTACAAGTGTCACACATCCAAGAGAAATAAACAAAGTCAAGGAAGAGTCACTTTTAGGGTTTTGGTAGTGAGTTAGGGTTTGAGAGGTGAAGGGGAAAGGAGTAAAACACATTTTCCTATGGCCAAACATGAGGTTAGACACTAAGGGGGGCGAAATTAGGGTTTAGGTGGTTTTTTCACTTAAACTTTTTATTTTCCATGTGTCACTTTTAGCTAGGGAACACCACTTTAAGTTGTTGGCTAAGTAAGGGGGGGTTCTTTAAGTGGAAAATTATTTTTCCAACTTAAGAAAAAGGTTAGGAAACCTTTCCCACTCTCTCTCATGTCTCATTTCCCTTTTTTACAATTTTTGGCATTTTTACTTAGCCAAATTAAAGCACTTAAATGCTAACTTTAGACTGACTTGGACTCCTCATGGACAAAGACCTAGAAAAATTTGTTTGATTGAGCTGAAACTTGGTCCAAGGGTGTAGGGGGTCTCATGCCATTTCTTTTCAGTACTCATACTCCTATCAAAATCGCATAGGACCAATTTTTTACATTTTTACATCAATTTTAATTAAAATTACCATTAATTGGGTAATTTTAAAAAAATTAAAAGAAAACTACTTAGACTCGATAAAATTTCACAAGACTTTAGGAGATGTCTAGCATGCTCATTTACAATTTTCCTAGACCCTAGTAACCCGTTGGGATCGATCATTAGAACGTCTTTCACCACTTTTGAGGATTATTGTGAGTGGAAAACTCAAGGGTAATTAAAATGGCTGGTTAGGCCAAATCAATTACCTGAGAAAAAAAAACACTTGATGAAAGGACTTCCCTAATAATAAATTCCTAGGAAACTAACCTACAATATGATTCATGCTGACCCGTTACATTATTATCCCATGCAGGGGAGCGGAAATCCCAATTACAAAAAGAAGTGTTGGGGGCAAAAAATGCCTTGTAGAACCTGAAAGTCTTCAACTTAGTTGCACTATCAGGTACAGAGCTTCATGGCACATGGAGTTGACCCCCTAGTTTAAATAGTTGGTCAACATATGGATCTACATGGGGACGTGTGTTCAATCTTCTTGAAGGAGAACATACGACAACTTCAGAATCTACAAAACAAAGTGCTCACCAATACCAAACATAAATACATGTATCAAATGAATAAATAAATGAAATGAAATGTTATAAACAATAATCACATAAATGAAATTACTATATACAACAATTACATCAATGAAACTATAATACAATGAATAACTTAAGTAACATAATTACATAATGAAATGAAATAATACAAAACTGAAAGAAATGAGAAGGTCAGAAATATGTTACAAAGAGTGTCCCTTTGGACACCAAGTTGTCCATCATCTGAAGAAGAGTTTGAGGATCCACCGTTTGAATGGCTAAGATGGAAAGAATTAGGACCAACCATGTAATGGATGAAATGAAACCCCAAATGTCTGAAACATCCCTGTCCAGGATGACTTGTTGAAGACCCTTTTCCAAGTTTTATCAACTTGGAGTTTCTTGTGAAAAAGAATCAGCCAATAATCATGCAACTTCATCTATTCAACCAAACATTAGAGTTTGACAAGCCGTGTAAAATTTTGATACCTTGATGCATATGATCGTCATGGTGCAAGGCCAACCACTGCTCATAATGATATGAATTTGATAAACTGAAGTTGACTTTCACTCTCCCATTATCATGTATTAAGTCATATGTTGGTTGAGAGGTTACACAACTAAAAGATGTTGAAAAGTAAAGAAAATGTTGTGAAGTGTAGTAGATAGATTTTAGATTAATTTTAAGGTCTCTCTTTGATTAAGGGGCTTAAAGTGTTATGACACGAGCCTAAACTATGTGACTACCCTTAGACTCTTACCACTTTGGCCAAAATGATTGTTGGGTGCTCAATAAGAAGGGAAAACAAGGCCCTTCCCTAGCTCCACAAGTCAACCCAAAAAACTTGGGCACTCAAGCAGGGGGGACACCTAGTTCCGTGAAGTTGTCCCCGACTTAGCACCCCCTATAGCCTCCACAAGCCTATTTTTGGTGGTGAAAGTTGTACTAGTCCAAGGTGCCTAGTTAGACTAGATTAATTTCCCTCCTAGTCTAGATTATAACTATGAATAACATGAAATACAATTGCAAAGTGAAATATCTCTACTGAAGGTACAAGATATTGATTAATTAGGTGATTGCACAACTTAAGCAAAAGATATCAATGTAAATAACTTTGCAAAATAAACAAGTTAAAAGAAACTAAAGATTAAACAATTATTGACAAGATGAAAGAATAGCAAGCTAAACTATAGACAAGCCTTACGATATAGCATGGGTTGGCTTATCCAAACCTCTTTGCTAGGTGTAGGCAAAAATAAAGAGTGCAAGTAAAATAAAACTTGCAAAGTAAATGACAAGATCCTAGCCACTCAAACTTGTCTTAAGGACAAGTGGGGCAAACAAATTAAATGAAATAAAACTTGCAACCACAACTAAGGCACAAGGAGGAGGACTAGCCTACCAATTTTGTGCCAAAGTGGGTGAAAATGAAAGAAATAATTGATTGACAAGAAAGTAAAGATCCTAGCCTCTCAACCTTGTCTTAAGGACAAGTGGGGAAAAATAATTAAAGCTTAAAACTAAAAATTATAGCTAAGTCCCAGCCTTACAATTTAGCATGGGTGGAAAAGCCAAGCCTCTTTGCTAGTTGTAGGCAAAAAGAAAATAAAAACGCAGAAATTTTAAATATTTTGATAAATGAAAGCCCAAGAGACTCTCTTTAGGCTTGCTTACAATGAAAGAGTGAAGAAGGAGAAGTGGGTATTCAATACCCTTACTTGGGAGGTTGTTACTTGGTGTTTTATGGCTCCAAATGGAAAGCACCTCCCCCTTTCTGGTTCAGATATGCAGAAAAACAATATGTAAAACTTGTTGGAAATGCTTCACAATAATTAGAAAAAACTTGGAAAATTTATGTTAGTGAAAACGAAAAATTTGTAGTACAGAAACCAGAATATAAAAGATAATATATGACCTATTCTATGACAAAAATATACCCAAATATATATGAGAAATATGTATGAAAGAAAACAAAAAACTTAAGAGGGTTTTAATGGGTGAAGGGACAAATTTCCAGATCTGAAATTTGTCCTTTTCCAACCCTTAGTGACCTGCAAATAGATGAGATCAAACTACAAGACAAGAAAGGAGGTGAGTAGATTCAAATATGTCAACAAAATACTTTGCATAACAAAAGAAACTACTTCACTAAGATCTATAACAATACTACCATAAATCCATCCAAACAAAATACTTTGCTTGGATATTTTACTCTAGATCTAGAAGCAAAAACTCAAAATAAACAACCATACAAATCACCTCCAATGAAGATCCAATCCATGCACCAAGAGTACTCTCAATGCACACCAAATTCCTCCAAATATTTTCTATTATTGAAGCAAGTTTGAGCAAATACTTGCTACAAACTTGAGAAATGAAAGAGAGAAAGATGGAGAGTGGGAGAGATTTGGGCATAATAACCTTACATTGAGAAAAGATTTGAAATGAGGAGGGGTATGCATTCTTTTATACTTGGGAGAGAAGAGAGACCTTTCTTGTATGAGTTATGAGTGTCACACATCCAAGAGAAATAGACAAAGTCAAGGAAGAGTCACTTTTAGGGTTTTGGTAGTGAGTTAGGGTTTGAAGGGTGAGAGGGAAAATACATTTTCCTATGGTCAAACATGAAGTTAGACACCAAGGGGGGAGAAATTAGGGTTTAGGTGGATTTTTCACTTAAACTTTTTATTTCCCATGTGTCACTTTTAGCTAGGGAACACCACTTTAAGTTGTTGGCTAAGTAAGGGGGGGTTCTTTAAGTGGAAAATTATTTTTCCAACTTAGGAAATAGGTTAGGAAACCTTTCTCATTCTCTCTCATGTCTCATTTTCCTTGTTTACAATTTTTGGCATTTTTACTTAGCCAAATTAAAGCAATTAAATGCTGACTATAGACTGACTTGAACTCCTCATGGACAAAGACCTAGCAAAACTTGTCTAATTATGATGAAACTTTGTCCAAAGGTGTAGGGGGTCTCATGCCATTTCTTTTGAGTACTCATACCCTTATCAAAATCCCTTAGGACCAAATTTTTACATCAATTTTAATTAAAATTACCATTAATTGGGTCATTTTAAAAAATTAAAAAAACTACTTAGACTCAATGAAATTTCGCAAGACTATAGGAGATGTCTAGCATGGTCATTTACAATATTCCTAGTTCCTAGTCACCCACTGGGATCGATCATTAGAACTCCTTTCACCACTTTGGAGGATTATTGTGAGTGAAAAACTCAAGGGTAATTAAAATGGTTGGTTAGGCCAAATCAATTACCTGAGGAAAAAAATACTCGATAAAAGGATTTCCCTAATGATAAAGTCCTAGGAAACTAACCTACAATATGATCCATGCTTGTTGATGATTACATCTACATGAGACATTCTCCAGGACACAGACCAGAGAGAGCCCCTGAGTTAGGTGTGTGGTTCCTACCTTAGACAGAATTGGAACGTTGTGTTGACCTCCTCCTTACAGAGAGTTGAGATGAACTCCAGATGATTATCCTGTATAACGCAGTGAGAAAGAAGATCTGTTGAGTTGGACGTGCATGTGGCTAAGCACATGTGAACGTGTGAAATCCCATGAGTTGGGTGCATCATTCTGAGACAGAAATGAAGCGATGTATTATCCTCCTCTGAGAAGAGAGTTGAGATGATAAACTCTGGATGACCCTCATGTGTAACGCAGTGAGAAACAAGATCTGTTGAGTTGGACGTGCCTATGGATGAGCATAGGTGAACGTGATCCTAGTGGTTGAGCACTAGTGAGTGTGGTTCTCCTGTGAGACACAGTGAGATAGAGAGACATCCTTGTGGATGAGCACAGATGGATGTGCCCCTAGTGGCTGAGCACTAGTGGGTGTATGAGATCCCTTGCTATATTATTCAAGAGTTAGAATTACCTGTAACACTATTTATTATGTAAAAGGTATAGGTCGGCCCCACCTTAATGTAAAAGACAATTAATATTGTAATTATTAATTATATTTTGAGTTAATAAGGTCGGCCCTATTGTGTCAATAGACACATCATTTGATGTGACAAGTATTATTCAAATAAAGGTGAATCCTCATTGAGGAAACACACTTATCATTGTGTCATCTCATGATTTCAGAAGTTGTGATATGAAATTATGATCATTACAACACCCTCTTGTGTGCTAGGTTTAGTGATGGTGTGGGAGGTATCTCTCTTGAAGAATATAGCAAAGGATTGGTTGGGTTTTCTTCCCTTGTTGAGAAGGGTTTCCTAGGATACTTCTTGTGTTCTTGTGCATGGTTATTCTTCATGTGAGCATGGTTTGTTGCAGAAGTTATGGTTTAAGTAAAACTAAACAAAAAATTTGAAGTAAATCCATGAGCCATAGCTCATTGAGAATTCAACATGGTTTCAGAGCAGGTCATGAAGAATACCACTTGCTCAAGATTAAAGTAATATTGTGGTCACCTAGAGACTACTATACTCTTGCTTCCATTGCATAGAAAGAAAGGACCGGACCCTAAGACAAAATTCTGAAGATGACCACATGCCTACTAGCCTAGGCCAAACCCTGGTTAAAGGAGACCGCAACAAAGGAGAAACCATTGAACAATAGTAAAGGTGTATGGGAGAGGAAGTCGGAGCCTAGAAGGAGGGTCAGTTGTCCAAATAAGGTGGTCGCAGGCTTCTAAAATCTTTCGCGTAAGTCTAGGTGCCTAACAACAAAACCTTATGGACTTAACCGCAGACATGTAGCCACATATTTAAGGAAGCTTAAAACGCAAACCTGTGGCATCATTGATAAATTGATTTCTGAGGAACTGAGGTGAAACTTTATTATGAGAAGGGAGTGAAAATGTAACACCTGTGTGCCCTATCTGTTGCAGCCTTTCAAAATCGAGTTTGGTGCAGTAGAATCTTAAATATAAGTATTATATCAAGATACAAAGGGATGTGTTTTTATGCAAATCCCTTCAAACAAAATTCAATGATCATATCGTGGGTTCGAATGCCATCACTTGCAGTAGGAGGGAATCGATGAGTACTATCCAAACTCCTTGTCAATCATTGCATCGAACCCTAATGCCTAAAATATGAATGGGACAATGCAATATCCCTTCAAGTGGGAATGAAGAGCAGGAGTAAGAAGATTACAGAGAATTGTGGTCTTGTAATGCAGAGAGGTGAAAATGAAAACATCCACTGACCTAGAGAATGTGGTTTAGTTGATAGTTAGATGCTCAGAGGATTTTGAGGCAAGCTTAAAAACTTTTTGTAAAGGTTAAGGTCTGTTCTAAGACCTATACTACATGCATATACATTCATCTAAAAGGGCAGAAGTGACAGGTATACAAGCTAAGCATAAAATCCGTCTATTGGAAGTAGTGTGATTGGCTAAAAGATTCCTTGCAATAAATTGGATTATTGAGATTATGGTTAAGAGACATGAACACTGTAAATATGGAGTCATAACTAGCATTCAGTAATAAGGAACATTGTTAAGGAACGAAGATTTTGTTTATAAAATATCTTGACCTAAGACAAGCAATCATAGGCAGATAGAGAAGATGTATCGTGTTTTATATTGAAAGGAAAAGAATAATCTCAAGTACTAATTCATTTCATAGAATCAGAAGATGATGAAGAAATGGATGTGTCATCCATTTCACAAATTATCAAACATAAAGTATTGTCCAAATAATGAAAGCTTGAAGACAGTTGATGTGAGAGCTAGTAATGTGCAAAGAAAGCAACATTAGCCACCCCAAAATAAGTCAAGGAATGTCATTGCTCATCATGGAATTGACAAACAAGAAGAACCTCCATTGGTGTACACTCTCAGGTATGCACTTATATATAATATTTTCATCATTGGCATAATGGTACTTGCAGGAGGAAGGAACCCTTGGTGCAATCGTGGATCCAGAGGGATCTCAGTATATACAGAAGAACAACACACTGGAAGTGAAGACTCCAAGTTTGATTGTTTTAATTATCATGCCACATTACAAGTAGGTGTTGTGGCTATGACAACAATCCTTAAATTGTTTCGATTCTAGAGATGTACTCGTGAATCTCCTCTAGGAGATATTCTTGTCTTGTTTCCTTTCGTTTCTTTCCTTGTTCCAAGCAGGTTAACAACAAAGGAAGATGTTTTTCCTTCAAGACTTCAGAGGGAGTCACTTGACTCAGAGGGAGTCAAAACTATTTGAGAAGAAAGAAAAGACAAATACATTCTCCCCCTCGGTAGTTCAGAGGGAGACATTTATTGATCCTAGTTGATATTCCCAGAGACTTTGCAGTAGGCCATAAAAGGCTTTGTCGGGCTTGACAAACTCTGCAAGAGGCAGAAAGATATGTAGTTGATGGAAGTGTCAAGAAATACAAAATGAGACTTGTAGTTAAGATAATTCTCACAAACAGAGGGAGTAAGCTATGATGGGACATATTGATCCAGTAGCCCGATGCACTTCCATATATACTACCATCCATGAGTTCAAAACTACATCAGATAAATGGATTCTTAATGAGTTTGGGTTTCAACAAGACTGTTGCTAATCCAAACCTATATTATTACATTGTTGGTGACAAGAGGCTGATTTTGATGACTTATTCAGGAAGTTGTGTTGTTGGATACAAGCAAGCCTCAACTTCTTCTTGAGACAAGAAGAAGTATGACAAGAAGTATGATGCACTACTTCTTGAGACAAGAAGTATGATAGAGGAACAATGAGATTTTTCCTAGGTGATGGAAATATACAATGGGGATATTAAAGAAGTTCGGTATGATAGAATGCAAATCCACGTCTACACCGATGGTGATGGATTTGACGAAAGAATAAATGATGATGTTTTAGACAAGATTGATCCACATGTGTACTGACAACTGATTGGATCATTGATGTATTTGGTTAAACACCACACCTAATATATGCTATGTAACGAATGTGCTTAGTCAATCCATGAGTCAGCTGAGACTGACTCACTAGATAGCAATAAAGCATGTATTGAGATATATATGAGGCACAGTTGGATATGGCTTGAGATATGCCTCCAGTGTGAACTTGAGTTTGCAAGGATATGTCGATACAGATTGAGTAAAGACTACAGTGGACCGGAAGAGCACATCCGGTTGTTGTTTTACCTTCGAGTTGACCATGGTTTCCTGGTGCAGCAGGAAACAAATCTTTGTGGCCTTGAATACCACAAAAGAAAAGTATATAGCATTGAGTGTGGCAGTCTGCAAAGTAGTGTGGCTTTTGACAGATTTATTTGATCATGAGATGGATTCTATTATTACCTGTGATAACTAGAGTTGTGTGAATCTCTCTGATAACCCTGTGTTTTATGATAGATCGAAACACATTGAGATAAAATATCATTATATTAGAGACATGTTGCAGAGGAAAGCAGTACACGTGCAGTACCTTCCTACACATGAGAAGATTGCAGATATCTTCACCAAACCGATTGCCAATACGAAGTTTGAGTACTTCTGTGAGAAACTAGCGCGGTGAAGATTACCTCCCTAGCTAAGAGGGAGTATTGATGATTACAGCCAGGACGAAGTTCGATTACTTCCATGAGAGACTTGTCCTGGTGGAGAATGCCTCTCTAGCTGAGAGGGAGTGTTGATGATTACAGCTGTGTGAGACATTCTCCAGGACACATACCTGAGAGAGAGCCCCTAAATTGGGTGTGAGGTTCCTACCTGAGATAGGACTGGAATGTTGTGCTGGACTCCTCCTTACAGTGAGTTGAGATAAACTCCAAATGATTCTCCTCTGTAACGCAGTGAGAAAGAAGATCTGTTGACTTGAACGTGTATGTGGCTAAGCACAGGTGAATGTGTGAAATCCCATGAGTTGGGTGCATCGTTCTTAGACATAAATGAAATGATGTATTAGCCTCCTCTGAGCAGAGAGTTGAGATTATGAACTCCAGATGACCCTATTGTGTAACTTAGTGAGAAACAAGATCTATTGAGTTGGACGTGTCTGTGGATGAGCACAGGTGAATGTGATCCTAGTGGTTGAGCACTAGTGAGTGTGGTTCTCCTGTGAAACACAGTGAGATAGAGAGACATCCCTATGGCCGAGCACAGATGGATGTGCCCCTAATGGCTGAGCACTAGTGGGTGTATGAGATCCTTTGCTATATTGTTCAAGAGCCAGACTTACCTGTAACCCTATTTATTATGTAAAGGGTACAGGTCGGCCCCACCTTAATGTAAAATATAATTAATGTAAAATATAATTAATATAAAAGATAAATAATGTAAAAGATAATTAATATAGTAATTATTAATTATATTTTGGGTTATTGAGGTTGGCCCTATTGTGCCAATAGACACATCATTTGATGTGACAAGTCTTATATAAATAAAGGTGAATCCCCATTGAGGAAACACACTTATCGTTGTGTCATCTCATGATTTCAGAAGTTGTGATCTAAAATTATGAGAATTACAATACCCTCTTGTGTGCTAGGTTTGGTGATGGTGTGGGAGGTCTTTCTCTTGAAGAATATAGCAAAGGATTGGTTGGGTTTTTTTCCTTTGTTGAGAAGGGTTTCCCAGGATACTTCTTGTGTTCTTGTGCATGGTTATTCTTCATGTGATCTTGGTTTGTTGCAGAAGTTATGGTTTAAGTAAAACTAAATAGAAAATTTAAAGTAAATCCATGAGCCATAGCTCATTGAAAATTCAACAATGCTGACCCATTACATTATTATCCCACGCGGGGGAGCAGAAATTCCAATTACAAAAAGAAGTGTTGGGGGAAAAAATGCCTTGTAGAACCAGAAAGTATTCAACTTGGTTGCACCATTAGGTACACAACTTCATGGCAAATGGAGTTGACCCCCTAGTTGAAATAGGTGGTCAACAACTCCTTTTGATGAGTCATCGTGCCATTCCCAACCATACTTGTCACTTTCCACACTTCATCCCCTCATCTCCTCACCTTTTGGGTTTTTTGGGTGTACTAACCCAAGAAGTGGTTTCCCTCACTTCATGGGAAGAAGGGGTTGAAAGCCCAAAGGCTTGTGGAAGGAAAAAGATAAAATCTTGATTATAAACCTTCTAGATGCTCGCCCAAAGAGGTCTTGAGAGCAATGAAAAGTTTCTCCTAAAAAATCAAAGACCTGCAAAAGAAAACACATAACATAAATGTCCCACTTGATTAAGGGATTTACACAAAGTGTGTTACAAGCTAGACTATACTCCCATGACACTATGTGTACTTCTCCCTTCAAGCGACACTTTGGTGCTGCCCCCCAAACTAATCGATTCACCTTGGGGAGTACCCAGTGTTTGGACCTTAGTTAATTAATGTAAATGAATGGGTTTGGAAAAAGGATGCATTGAAAATGAAAGTGCAACACATCCTCTACAAAAGAACCCATAAGTGAGACACTACAACCCCTTGTATGTCATGAACCCCTTGCCCAAAAGTTTTTCCCTCATCCATGACACCTCATCCACATGACTTATAAGGAGGTCCCCTCAGGAAACTGTTGAGATTATGTACCTTGGGAGGTGTTCCCCTTGTGTTTGTGAGCTTCTAAACACATGTTGGAAGTACTATGTACTTTTTGAATTGTACTTTATGTCTAATTTCACTTTGACTGAGAAGATTTAAGTCAAAAGTGAAATTTGGCCATTTATGCCTAAAATGACTATTAATTCACTTTGTGGGTGAATTAAGAGACATAAAGTGAACTTAGGGAACTTAACCCAAAGTGGGTTTAAGAGTGAGATTAAGTTGGAGAGATCTCAACATTTGATTAGACTTGAGATGGGATGATTTCAGTGATTGATCATTTCAGTTTCCTTATGGAGGTTCAAGAGGGGCACAAAGGAGGAGGAAGAGATCATTCACTCATTTGTTCACTTGGAGAGTTTGAGAGAGAGCGTGATGATGAGGTTTTAGGCATATGTTGAGGCTAGCTTTGGTTCTCCCTTCCATGGAGATAGCCAGTAGGCTTAGGGCCTTGTTTATTTAGTGGGGAGATTCATGTTCTGAGGAGGGCGCACTTGGTGAGGACGATGCATCATCAGTGGGGATGACTTTCGGAGCTCAGATTGCAGTGAGGTTTTTTTTAGAGGGAGGTTAATAATCAGTATCAGAGCACTATGGAGGGGTTTCTTGTTCAAAGATTTTAATTGGCTTCTAGCTCCAATTCAGTGGTCTTGTCAACATTTATGGAGGGCGCACCATCCTAGGGCGCTCTTGCTTCATTTGGACAAGTGTTGCAGCTTGGATCAAGTTGCTATTGTATCGGTTTCATCTATATTTTGTACTTGTTGTATTCCACCATCTATTCTCCTCATATATAGACATATATTTCAAATTGGTTTCCCCCCCGGGGGGTGTTTATCCAGGGTCATGTTGACCAAAAATACCTGTGTTCAATTTCATGTATGTTAGAGTGTAAAACTAGTATATTTTCAGTTGTAAAGATCTCTAGGTGTGTTACATTTATTTTGGTATGCATGTGATAACCCTTGGTGACTAAAACTACATGCTAGAGCACCTAAATTGCAAATGTAACCATAACAAATCAACAAGAAGTTCCCGAACTATTGGTTATCCTCCTAAAATAGCAGCAAAACCTTCATTTGTTAGACAAATAGTCATTGATGTCAACATTTGATGTGATGATCTATTGTTAATGATGAATTACCACAGATGTGTTGTCATTGATGTCAACAGTATATCAGTCAGCAAAAGATCTCAAACAGTGTGCAGATATCAATAGCGCAAGCTTAGGAGGAGGAGCGAACAGGAGAAGTGAATAGTATGAAGATCAAAGCTCAGAAGGATGAGCACATTGCACAATATATCAGGTAGCAAAAGAAATTTGTGATTATTGTCGATCACGATAGGATCAACAATCCTATGATAAAAGCTCAAGAGGATTAGCAAATGCAGAGATCAAAGCTAACGAGAACTAGCAACTGGCCATATTAAAGCTCAGGAGATTTAACGAATGAAGAGCCTCAACAACCATCCGATCAGAGTGAAGAAACCTCAGTGGTCGTCTGATCAAACGATTGACCATGTTGATCATCTAAGTATTACAGATGTCGGTCATCTGCGTGACTGTGGGCTTAAGGACCATTGGAATATCGTGACTGTCGATCCTAGATTCTAATATGAACCGTTGGATCTAGAGGACACGTGGCGAGAAATTAGCATTTCGCTAACTCGCGAGCTGGAGAAGTCAAAGGCAGAGTTGCATGAACTCGCGAGGTGCGAGGTCGCAACATGATTGCAACCGTCAATAAGAGGGAGAGATCTCGACCGTTGATCTGGAGCAAATAGGATAAGGAAGGTAAAGAGGTTGTGAGTTCGAATATTCGAATACCCGTTAGTCGTCCATATCGATGAATGATTAAGTATTGGCCGTCAAATTTAGCAGTAAAAGGATGAGTGTAAGCTTTAAACTTGACCGTTGATCTATCTCCGCGAAATAAACGTGAACCGTCCAATTGTTTTAGCGAAATCATAATTGGGATTTTTGAACTGTTGGAGATCATGAAGACTTAATGGGAAAAACGTTGAAATCCTGAGAGCCATTCATCTTAGCTGAAGATCGAATCGCAATCGCTGAAGTTGATAAACATGATTAAGTCATGACCGTTAGATTAAATAATAAAAGAAGTAATATGAGTTGTCCGATCATTTTGGGGATATCGTATTCGAGAGATTTTAGTATGTTGGAAGCAACAAAGTCTCGAAAGACAAATAACCCGAAATCCCGTAAACTGCTCATCTCAACGAGTAATTAAATCTTGACCGTTGATTTGAAGGAAGCGCCTCGGTAGAATTCGATTCCTGTGAAAATAACAAAGTTTCAATATCGAGTTCAAAAGATGAAATTGGTCCATTTATGTGATCAATTTATGAAGAGTCTTCACGCTAAAAATAAACAATGATTAAGATTGATTAATCAAAGAGGTGCAATGGTCGAAGAATAAACCGATACACAGTCATGATTAAAAGAGAATAAATCATGAAAATATGAATAAAGAATAAAAAGAAAAAATGATATTAATTAAAGTTTAGATTATCATTTTAAATGAAAAGGTACAATGGTTCAAATAAAGGGACACGATGTTTTAAATTTCACACCAGTTTGAAGATTATATAAACGAGAAAAAGTGGTGAGAAGAAATCGTCTCTGCAGTTGAGTACAGAAGATCAAAAGCCAAAGCAGATTCCAAGAAGATATCAGAGGAAAGATGTGAATTACAGAAGATGAAATGTGGTGATGAGTGTCTTAAAGTATACCTCCGATCATTGATTCTTTAATGGATCACTACTACTAGAGTTGAATAAACTCTAGTTGGATAGACTAGATTCTATCAACAAGCTGGGCCTTGGCTGAGAATTGGTTCTCTCCGAGGAGTTGGTGCTGAAACATTTAGTTGGTGCTAAAAGAAAATCCTCTTTCACATATGTTTGAATTATTCTGTTCATATTTATTATATAAAAGATTATACAAACATCCGGTGTCTTTGTATTCATTGTAATTATGATGTGATTGTTATTAATTTCTTCATTATGTTTTAACTGGTAACTTGAATGAAGAAAAAGTTAGAATAGTTCACACACTAATTCACCCCCCCCTCTTAGTGTGGGCCTTGTGTTCTTCAATTGGTATCAGAGCGAGGTTCCTTCAAACACAGTTTAAACACTGGAAGGCAGATCTTGAAGAAATGGGTGGACACATGGCTCTCTCCGCATTTGAAGCTCCTTTATTCGATGGAACAAATTATTCCTCATGGAGAGAAAATATGAAACAGTTTTTGAAGTCAAAAGGATCCGAGGTTTGGAGTTCAGTAGTAAGCAAGCCCTGGGACTTAACTACATCAAAGAATCTATCCAAAATTACAGTCCAAAGAAGAGCAAGGAAAAACAATGAAGTGGCATTGAAGATTCTTCTCAATGGATTATCAGATACAGTCAAGACAAGCATAGGACTATGCACATCTGCCAAGGACTTATGGCTAAAGTTAGAAAAGATGTATCAAATAAAAAATAAAGACACAAAAGACATTCCCTTATGTCTGGCCATCTCTA
Source organism: Picea sitchensis (assembly GCA_010110895.2). Taxonomy (NCBI): domain Eukaryota; kingdom Viridiplantae; phylum Streptophyta; class Pinopsida; order Pinales; family Pinaceae; genus Picea; species Picea sitchensis. The sequence goes on from SNQJ01S0072683.1 coordinate 33,337, forward strand.
GGATCTGCTCGTTTGTGGGCTTGTGTCCATGCAGCTTGGTGACATTATCATACTCTTCAACCACTTCATTTGACTGTTCACACCTTTCTTGCATTTGGAGCCAATGATCCATTGACAATGGGCGAGTTTCTCCAAAATTGTTTATGTGGTTAGAGCTTCTTGAATGTCCCACAAAGTTGTTTGTTGGAGGGAGGCCATGCTCATTTATTTGACAAAATACTGAACAAGTGGACTCTTCATGAAAGTCCTCACATGCTCTACAAAAGGGTGGTATGTCCTCATTTACCACATTATTAGACTCTAACTGATTTGGTGGCCTTTGTTCTTGTTGAGGAGCTTTCTTTTGCCATCTTTTATTACCAGACCTCGATTGGAATCTGTTATTATGATTTTGAGACCTCTCCATGGCTATCAACCTATTCTGCAATGCACTAAGTTGGGTAGCATGAGTGGCTTCCATTCTTTTAACCATCTTTGTTGTGGTCTTTAAAGGGTCACAGGATGGATCTTTATTATCTGAAACCGCTGCTTTCTCTTTGGGATCTGACTGTCTTAAAGAACCGCCCTTTGTGAATCCTAGAAGGTTCGAATTTCCTGAAGCTTGCATATTTTTAGCAATCTTGTTAGCGGTTTCTTGAGCTGCTTTGAGGTCAGTGGGTTCTTGATCTCTTAGTTGATATCTCATCTCACCACCAAATGCCTCAATGTAGTAGATCAAGATAGCACTCTCAGGAGGTTTGATATCTGTGTGCATGCTTGACACTAGTTCGTTGAATCTTTTGTTGAACTCGTCCATGGTTTCATTTTCATTTTTCTTTATTATGTTGAGCACAGCTAGAAGATGACGATGATCTCTCTTCTCCCCCCACTTTTCAGTAAAGGCATCAATGAGCTCCTTCAAGGTTTTGAAAGAGTTGTTTAGCTTGTCTTCATACCAATCTAAAGCATCATCTTCTAAGGATAGAACAAATAACTTCAACTTGAAATCTTCGTAATCGTGCGCAACACACCATTTATTTATACATCTCATGAAAGACTTGACATGCATCTTAGCTGAAATGGCATTATTTCCTTGAAAACTAGGAAGTTTCTCAATTGCCTTTTCAGGAATAGCATGTGGATAATTGTTTATTGCACTAAAATC
>SNQJ01S0072684.1:7586-29944 GCA_010110895.2 Picea sitchensis
GGCTTCCAGGTGGAGATTGGTGGTCACCCACCTAATCCAACTGGATTATTTTGGATGTTTTCATGTCAACACATATTTTTGTACTTCTAGGGCCATTTTGGGGCCCTAAATAGTGTTTTTATTTTATTTTATTTTTATTGCCACCATCAAACTGTAGACCGAGTCAAAGTTTGACAACATAATGTGTAGTTCTCAAAAATTACTTTCCAATGGGCTATCACACGCCTAAAACGGAGGTCATTTGCAAAAGTTACAACCTTGGGAAGTTGAGGTACCAACTTACCCATCATGGCCCACATAACTTTTGGCATTTCATCTCCTAAGATTAGGTTTTTGGATGTATAGGGTTTTGGCATTCATGAGTAATGTTAAAAAAGGCCTATGGAGCCTCATTGTAATCATTCTCCCTAGAAAGATGAGTGTAGCAGCCACATCTCTTCTCAGAGATAGCTACCACCATTCGAGCAAGTTGTTTTCAGTTTTGCAGTTTTACAGTTTCATCCTATTTCATTTATTCAATAGAAGTTATTGTTCACTGGATATCTATTGTTGTTCTCCATATCTCTGTTTTATTGTATTCAATCTATTATTCATTTCGTTCCACTCATAAATCTGGACCAGCTGCTAACTGGAAATTTGAAGGAAGGGTCCCCCCCTCATATATTGAATGATTAGCCGAGAGTCACCTTGGATAGTCAATTCTTTTATTTGAAGTGCAATGGCTAGTTTAAGTCCCATTTACAGTCCATAGCCTTCTGCTTGATTATTGGTCATTATTCATAGATTTGATTCATATGATTGTGCTAGATTCCCCCTAGGCTCATAAATGACCCCACCTGCACCTGCCTCCCTATAATATAATAAAGAATAGTTAATAATGTCATAGGATTAACTTTTTTTTCTAAGGAAGAGGAAATTAATAAGATCATTCCTCGAGTTTATTTTGATTTAACTTCACATAAGACCCCACCTGGGGATGGAGCAAGGCCATAACATTTCATTCAAATCTGAAACTAGTCAAGACTCAAGAAACAAAAATTAACGTGAGTTGATGGCTTTAAAACTGATTTTGAGATTGACTCATGACGTTGGAGTCTCACATATTCAAATCTATGACAACTTCCTTCTACTAATTCAATGGATGCACAAAAAAACAGTAATGAGGAATTTTACATTACAACCTCTGTATAATGAAGTATAGTCACCTATATCAATTATCTCATAAATATAATTTTCACACATCTACAGGGATAGGAACATGATAGTAGATGATCTTTCAAAAGATGGAACAAGGTTGGATTGAGGAACCCAGTGGATCACAAAACATCACAAGGGGACTACTTATAAATATGCTCATAAACCTTGGCTTTAAATATGTTTTTGGTTTTCTTAGAGTTGATTGTATAAATATGGTTACATATGTTAAGATAAAATAAGAAAGGAACAATATATGTTTTTGGTGTTTTGAATTGATGAAAGAAATTTTTTTTTTGAAATGGTGGAGAAAAACTTATGATATTTGTTTGGCTAAAGAACTGGTGGAAAAAAACTTATGATACTTGTTTGGCTAAAGTATAGGAACATGTTGATAAAAAAATATAAGATATATGGAAATCTCAAATTAAGTTTTTTTTTAACGCTTCAAGTATTTAATATAATGTAATTTTGTTTTTATATAAATAAAATTACATATTTATATTTTTTTATTTTGAGAAAAATAAATTTAATTAAAATTTTTTTTTTCCATTTAACGTCAATAAAATTTATTAAATTATCAACAAAATTAAAATAAATATTTCTTTATAACAAAATAAATAATATTATAAAATGAGACATATGAAATGCTATATAATATAAAATAACTAATACTATCATTAGTGTTTTAAAAAAAATGGATCCGAGCAAAAGGATACATAATAATTATGATGAAGTTTGTTATTCTAAATACCACCTAGACTTATTTATCAGTATTCTTTAAATTTAAATTTAAATAACATTGAAAATAAAAATATTAAACTCATTAAATTTAAAAAATAAAAAATAATAATAGTAGTATATTTTATATTATTAAAAATAATATATATAATATGTTTTTTTATTATTTTTATTTTTATATTTTTTAATTATGGATTTTTATTTTTTTAATAATATCAATCTTAATTAAAATATTTGATAAAAGTGTATTTTTTAGTTTTTAAGATTTAGTACTAAAATTATTGTTTTTAAAGAAATTAAAACTTTATATTATATAAACCACATTGTTGAAGCAACAAAAACAATAGAAGTTTTTTAATAAAATTGAAGCTTATAGCCAAAATTTCTACGATTCTTAAAACAATGAAATATATAGTTGTCTTTATAAACAACCATACTATATGATTATAATACTTCTTGACGAACTACCTTGTGAAGAATCTTCTTCAATGTCCATAGGAGTAGCTTCTAATTCCTCTTGATCGTCCTCTGAATTCCTATGTTGAGAAGCAACATACACCTAATTGATGGAAAGGGACTGAATGGGTTGAGGCATAATCAAAGTTCTTAAAAGATGGCACTCTATTTCTAGGCTTTCAATGCGCAAAGTGAAGGATTGCTTCATATTCCCAACTTTGTCTAATAATTGGCGAAGGCCAAAGCGATTTGCTTCATATATATCTTCACAACGACAATGAACCTTCTTGAGCTCCCTCCAGGAAAGATCCATGCTTTGAATAAACCATCGTCCACAATTGTAATTAGACCCGAGCCACCCTTCTCTTAGATCAATGCTAATAGGCTTGTTTGAAATGAAGGCAAATAGATTATTGAAAACAACGGACCACGAGCATTACATAGTCTTGTTCCTAAGAATTACGTTCTCTATGCTATGAGGTTTAAGATTAGAGAAATAAACAAAATGATAATCCTTCCAGGAGAACCTTCTTATTGTATGAGAACACCCAGAATAAGTAGAGTCAAAGGTTTCCTTAACACCCTCACCAAGAGACTGAAAGCATAATGCAAGATTTCTCGTCCTTCCAATACTTAAAACAAATTGTGGAGGATTGATAGAACATGGAACATGAATATCTGACAACTTAGTCCTCATGCCATTATAATCATGCAAAAGAAAAGTAAGAAACAAGCTCAAAGGGGAAAGAGCAAAAGTTCAAAATGGTAGCTCACTAAAACATAACCTTGAATCAATAAACTCAACAAGACACCCAATCCTCATTAAATCACACTAGAGTAAAACTACATTCAACTAGCTCTCCTTCCTAGGAAAAAAGAAGATGGATTTCACCTAAAAAACTAGAACCAATATTAAATTCGATTATATTGGCACTTGACCTGACTAAGAAAAGAAACTCTAATTTTTCAACACCCAAGACAATAGCCTCGAGTTCACAGATGGAGAATGAAATTTAAGAGAAAAATATTTTCACCAGACGTAACCTAGCCGATAGAAGACTCTATTTCAACATCGAGTGTCTTTCGAATCGATCTCCCATTGAGCTACACCTTTTCACCTTCAAAACACCGCACCAACATTTGGATGAACTTCTAACAATGAGTGCCATGACCACATTCGAAACTCTGTAAATCCCCAACCCATACATTCTAACATAAATGTAGACCATTATTGTTGCTCAAAAAATGTGTATAGGACAATTGTCCACGTGACCAACCCAACATGCTAGCTTCCTTTCAAACCTTGAATCAATTAACCCCATCAAACTATGGAATGTGGAAAAAACCTCTTTCACCATTGACATTGATTACACCCTCTCCTAACAATGATCCATGTTTAGCCCAATGATCAACTTGGATGTTAAACTCACGCTCGATATGGAAAAACTTGCAATCTTCAAACTCATTTATAAGATTGGGAGCTCGAGAGATTGCACCAGGAATGGCCTTCATTCAAATGTTAGCTTGATTGATAAGGGCCCTAATCACAATCACGGAGTCACCCAAAACAATAATCCTTTGAAGACCTTTAAGCTTGCTAATCTAACACCTTGCCACAATGCATATGGTTTAGTTATATTGTTTGAAGTGTTTCCTAACCCCTAAGCATAGTGGACAATAGTATTCCCTCCGGGATCATAGATTATCCCCCCTCGTACTTGTCGCCCCTAGTAATTTAAAAAAAAGAAGGAAACTGAAGCTTTATATTAATTGTATAAAACACCTTGTCAAAGCAACAACAAAACTTGGAAATTATTTACAAAAATGTGGCTTATTTCCATACTATCAATGTATCCTAATGCCCTGAAAAGCATATATACTACCTTAACAAGCAACCATACTATTTGATTATAGAATTTCTTGAGAAATTGTCCTAACAAAAAGGTGATTTTGAAATACATTAGTTGATAGATGATCCATGGTCTTGCAAACCCTACACTCCACTATGTTGTGGAGAATCTTCTTTGGTATCCATGGGAGTCACTTCCAAACCCCCTTGCTCGTCTAATGAATTCCCATGACGAGAGGCCACAAACACTTGGTTGATAGAAATAGATTGCATAGGCTAAATGATGAAAGTTATTAAAAATGGGCACTCTGTTTCCAAACCTTCAATACATTGATTGATGGACCACTCAAAGTTCCCCACTTTGTTAGATAGCTAGCGAAGAGAAGAAAATGTTTTCTTTGAAATCTCTTCACGACGACAAAGAATATGCTTGAGGTCCCTTTCAGATATATCCATGCTTTGACCAAGACACTTCCCACAACTATTAGTATATTCGAACCAATCTCTCTTGGTTACAGTGCAGACTGACTTGGATATAATGGGAATAATAAGAAAACTGACCCCAACTGGCCACAACCTTCCTTCAGACATGTTTTTGAGAGTTATATTCACTTCAATGTGGTGGTTTATGTTAGAAAAGTAAACAACATTTCAAATGAACTTTCTTGCTTTGTGAAAACGCCCAAGGTAAACAAAGCCATGATTTCCAAAATAGGTAGAGTAAGGAGCAACATCACCAATAATACGAGAAGAGAAAGATGGAACAACAATACAAAGAATAATATCCTCCATCAAACCAAACCTCAAACCCTTAATACCCCTTAAAGAAACATTCATAAAAAAATACAATAGAAAGATATCCAAAATCTAAAAAGGAATATCACAAGATATAAGCCATGTATCTATAAAATCTATAAGATAACCGGACCCAAAGAGAGTCAAAATAGAAGGAAATCCACCCTCCAAATATTCTCCTTCCCGCATGAGGAAAGAAAGGAACGCTCCTAGAAAACTGATACCATGGTAATTATCAGGGCTACTAATAGTTAACCCAACAATCCAAAAAGAAGCTACAATCTCAAAATCCAATTTATAAACTTTGCAATCGTGGATATGAAGCAAAACAAGTAAGTAATAGAACTATTTACTAGACAATACTTCGCTGGTAGAGGAGAGACCACCAACATTGGACGCCTTTCAATCCAACCTTCATCCACCTTACACTTCTCCACTTCCAAAATACCACACCAAAAATCAGAGGAACCTCCAATAATGAATGCCATGATTGATAAAGAACTAGGAAATCCCATCCCACATAAGTGACCATAAATGTAAACCATGAGAGCCACTCAGAGTTTGTGAAAAGGACAATTGGCCATGTGAACAATCATATGCACCAACTGCAGTATGAAATTCGTAATTAATATTCCCATTAAGTTAAGGGATGTGCTCATAACCTTTCTCTCCATTTATAATAATAACGCCTTCACAGAGCGATGAACCTGGCTTAGCCCATCAATCAATCCTTCCTCTCCATTTATAATAATAATGCCCTCTCAGAGTGATGAACCTGGCTTAGCCCATTGATCAACATGACTATTCAATTCATGTTTGATGTGGGATAATTCGTATTCATCGAACTCTTTAAGGAGACTACAGGCCCGAGAGATTACACCTGGAATGGCCGTAATTTCAGTGTCTTTGTGATTGATAAGAGCCTTTATCATAATCATAGAGTCCACAATTATGATCAACTTTCAAAAACCTCTAAGTTTTCCAATTCTGACTCTTTGCCATAATTAGTATTCCTTGGAAACATTGTTCATAGTATTCTCTAATCCCCAAGCATAGTGAATAATAGCATTTCCTCGAGGATCACATAATATCCGTGCACCTACCGCCCCTAATACTTAATTTATTTAAAATTAGATTAATAATCAGTTAATTTTAGTTATATACATTCTATATTTATGTATATGTTTTTGGTTTTGGTTTTTTCTTTCAATAAAATAAAATAGTTTAAGTTTGAAGACACATTTCCCTCAAATTTCCTACTTCACTACTTAAATCTACGTATCATTATTGGATATGTTGTTATGATAACTTTCAATAAAAATTTCAGTAATTTATAAATATGTTTATTTATATATTGATATGATATTTATTTGTGGTATTTGTATTTTGATATTGAACATAAAATCTATAGATGTGTTAATGGTTAACAAAAATACATAAAATGGAGTTGTGCAAATTATTTATTATTTTGGATTTATAAAATTTTAAATATAATTTTTGAATTTTTATAATAATTTGAAATTATATATTATATATAAGTATATGAAAATGAAACTTTTACGAGACAAGAGATTCTTTTGTTCTTATTTATGGGACAAGAGACTTACTCCATGTAACTATTTGATCACTAAAGTGTAGGAAGATGTACATATCCTACTCTAAACCTCTAATCTCTTACAAGGAAACACATGTTTTTAACCATTAAACTCACTTAATATATATACAGCATGAGTGGACCTAATGGGAAAGTTGTTTTTGATTCTTAATTAAATAATAAGGACATTGCTATTTCCCGAAAAATATTCTTATTTTTTACGTTTTTCATTTATTATTGACAGTTTGCTTTTTGCGTTTTTCATTTATAATTGACGGTTGGATTGGACAATAATTTCAATCCTAGGCTAATTACAACTTTACTTACATCTGTTTCCTCTGTATTGGCTGGCGTTGGATTTATCGAATGGCTGTGCTTGAGTTGAACTCCATGTTGCCGGATAATTATACAGATCGTGGGAAAAAGCAAACTTAACCGCTGAAGATGGTGGAAAAAGGTGGGATCCGATACAGAGCATTTCACATTAGTGATATTTGAGAGGGAGGCTCTGCACCTCTATTCTTTTCACATTAGTTATATTTGAGAGGGAGGCTCTGCACCTCTATTCTTTTTATGTACTCTCTGCTTGTTTGCTGTATCTTTCAGGTAGTAGTGTTGTTGTAAAGTAGAGCGCTCTTCTTGTTATGTGTCTGGCTTTGTGTGTATTATGTTTGTGCTTTTGTTATTTTGTGATGAGGAAACCCTAGCAGCGGAGCGTGGCTAGCGAAAATATATGAATGCTTACAGCCATACGCGAACGTGGAGTGGCGTTCCTTAAGTCAACGCGATGAAGAAAGATCTGGCGATGAGTATTGGGATTTCTTGAATCTTAATTTTTTTTTTCTCTTCCTGATTCGTCCATTGAACTAAAACTTTAATTTCCTAATTCCTGATGTTAAATTTTAATTACAGAGAGGTCCGGAATGGGATCTGCTGAATGATGATCCAGCAGACCCTGGGTGGCGATGGAGCAGCCAGCTGTTATTTATTTTGCACTGGTCCGCCCTAAGCGGTACACATTTTACATTTTACTTCACGGTTTCTTCTTTGAAAAAATAATAATGAAACTATGAGAATAATTAAAGATAATGAATGAAGATCTGTAGATCCCTAGATTTTTTGTGATTTCTTTAATCGTAATGTCAGGTGAGTATTGGGATTTCTTGAATCGTAATTTTTTTTCTCTTCCTGATTTGTCAGTTGAACTAAAACTTTAATTTCGAAATCCCTGATGTTAAATTTTAAACGCAGAGAGGTTCGGAGTGAGATCTGCGGATTGATGATCCAGCAGGGTGGCGATGGAACACCTACTTGTTATTTATTTTGCACTGGTTGGCGCGCTAAGCTGAACAGGTACATCTTTTACATTTTACTGCGTAGTTTTTTCTTTGAGAAAATAATAATACTTGTTATTAGTCCCCGTCGGAAGGCCAAGGGCAGGGACTATAGGGATGAGTTCATCGCTGACTTTACATTAATTGATGGTTGACTATCAAATTTTTGAAAAAATTATAATGTTTAACTTAAGGATTTTATATACATGATTTTTTTAATAAAAAATTTATGCATTGGTTACAATTTGATTGGCTGGGAAGTTTGAAGTCTTATTGCCGACTTCACTTCTTCCCATGCCAATTCTCACTGCTTTCATAAATATCGAATCTATATCTGATCTTCTCGTTTCCTCTCCGCGGTAGCTCGCTTTGAATGGCTGGTACGGACCCGGATTGTCACCTCGGATTCTGTTGTATTGCATTGCAGAAGTCTTATCTTTTCTTCTTCCGCTTTCGGTAACTCCGGTAGAGCTGCTGATCTAGGTGCCCACAGACCAACGGATGGGTATTACAATCACAGCGCAGGTAAAAGCTTCGGAAACAATAAAGATTACGGTCCCAGCTTTGGAAATTCGAATAGGCGAGGTTCGAATCCCCGAGAAGATGAAATTGCAACGGCTCTGGTTTCACGCACAGGCGCCCCGATGCCCGCGGCTCCGCTATTCCCGACCCCGTCTTCTCGCAATGGCAGCCTTTTGAACGCATTCGCCGTCTTCAAAATGAGCAGGTATGCTCAATATCAGTAATCTTATTATCGCAAAGATTCAAAGAGAAACAATGCTGCTAGAATTTGCATTGCTCACTGCATTATTCCAAAGCATCCCAAGCTTAATATTTAACCGCATTTCATTATATTTTCAGCCCGGGGGAAGGTCCTGGGTTCGATTCCGAGCCTGCCCATTACCAACATACTTTCGACAACAGTAGTTGCACTGTTCTCAGATTTTACTGTTCTCAGATTTTAGTGTTCCCTCAATCTTGTCTTTTTTCTTGGTGCTCTGCTTCAGATTATTTTTTTCAAAATAGAAAGCTCTCGTTTTCATTTCTCTTTAACTTCTGGCTTTTATTTTTGTACAAGAAATTGTTGGTCGCATGGATTTTATGTCCAATATTTAATGTTCTATGAGCCAGAAATGCAGCGAGCAAGTCGCTGCACTGGTATATTTTATTCGGAATACTATAGCCTGGTTGTAATACGATGAATAACTACAAATCCTTTTGCCACTACAATTTTCATTGATGAAACATTTAGATAAAGAATACTTCGTCATCTGAGACAGCTAAGCTAGGCGGAACACTCTAAATTCCGCGTTAGAATGAAAACCAATAGATTAGAATGAAAACCAAAAGGCGTGAAGCTGACTAAGCTGAAGTGAACACTCTAAATTCACTGTGTGGAGAGGAGTGGATTGTCCATTAAAAGTAGCCTGACATTGCCTTCTACACAAGAAGGAAATGCCTGTCAATCTTATGTGTCTCAGATGTTTCTACTGGCCTTTCTAGTCATCCGTTTATCTCCAAAAGTGACCTCTTTCTTTAACCAATGTATGAATGATTGACCTTTTCAGTTTCTTATGTTGTTTTCCTTGCAATAAATACAAGTATGCTGCATTTGGTCAAAAATGTCTTCAATGGAAAGAATATAGGGATGTTGTAGCACTAGGAGCTTTCAATATTTAATTGATCATTGTGTTTTTTATGGTATACACATGTTACAACACCATATATTGTATTCAGACAGTAAAATTGGTTTCAATTAATTAAATTCATCAAACAGGTTTTGCACTAGAAGAGTGAGTACCTCGCAGCTCGACCCCTCCATTTGTCTTCTTCAGACATATGAACCGAAACCCCAAAACGCTCTGCCCATAAACGCTTTCAGTCCGATTAGGGTTTCAGGCGGCTCACAATGCGAAACCCATAAACTGTGCCAATTCTTTGTATACTTCCTCATCAAATGAAGCTGGAAAACGATCAATTTCTTCTTGGTTTGGTTCACCAACCAACGAAGCCATCGGAACAGAAGAAGTAAAGTGTGGTCACAGAAAGGAACCATGTAGCGATGCCCACTAAGATCTGGTCGAAGGCATTCAAGGAAACCACCAATTTTAGTCCACTTATAAGAAAGGCAAGAAAGAAAGTGAGCCAGAAACCGCGAGCTGAACGCGTGGGTTTTGGGAGTTGCTCTACCAAATTCTTGTGCGTCTCGGTCGTTGCCCTTTGCTTGCGATGAGATCCTTTGGCCATCCTCTGTCTCCTTGAATTTCAAATTGGGCTCTGTTTGATTCGCGTTTCAAAGTTGAACATAATTCTCACCCTCTGCTCTTTCGCTGTTATTGTTTTCGGCGTTCTTGAAGTTGGCGATGTTATGTGGCGGTGAGAGCGGTCACCACATGTTTTCCTTCTACGTCTCCAATTGTCTATCATTAAACAACAACTTAACACCCTCATCTTCACGGTTATACAATAAATAATTTCCGGTATTATTGCATAAGGAATCTTTTAAGTTTTTCTTGTTGTTTTTGTTTTCATATATTTTTAATATTTTTGCCTTTTCCACTACGATGTTGCTATTATGTTCTCGAAATATAAGATCTTTAAGATGTGCTCCATTTTGAAGATTGTTATTGCAGACTTTGTTGGAATATAAAATTCTAAAATTATATAGTATAGATAGCTTAGAGTCTTGAAATCTTGTTTGAACACAGAAACTTGTAACTGTAGAAACTTCGGTAAATTTTTACGATTCTCAAGATGTAAGATTTTGATTTTAATTTTGGATTTTGGCCATTTGCCATGCAAACAAATTTGATAGTAAATTGGAAGGATACAAGCTAATATTTTCGAGAGAAAATGAAAAATCAGCAAAAAGGTGAATAATGGCTCATAAGTTTTTGTTGGCTTGAAGATCAACAGCTCGTAAAGCGATTTGCTAATAAATTAGAAGAATATTAACCAATCTTTTAGGGGAAAACAACGAAAAATTACCTAAATGGTAAATATTAGCTCTCAATATTTTTGATGCAGCAGGTGGAACGATTTGATAGAAAATTGGGACAATATTAGCTCGTATTTTTGGGAAAACGGAGAAGAAATATCTAAATGGTGAATATTAGCTCTTAATTATTTCACTCGCTTGAAAATCAACAATCAAGAAAACGATTTGTTAGTAAATTAAAAAAATATTAGCCACGCTTTTTAGAAAGAAAAATTAAGCTCACGGTGAATATGAGCGAAATTTTTCCTTAGCTCCAAAGTTAGGATATCTTGATAAAGCGAAGCGAGGATTTCTCTGGCTCATTGTGACAGCATAATCCATTGTAGCTTTAACTTTCAAATTCGATTGATAGACAGAATGGAAGATGCCAAGGCACCTTAATTTGACATTGTTTTCAATTAATCTTGATCCCACACAAAGCGGTCTTTGATCACAGCTCCAAAGAAACAAATGCTTGTAGTGCGAACTTACAATCCGATTTCTGCTAATTTCTTTCCATTCTTAGTTGTACTCTTACGCTGCTTATCTCTTTCATCCTTTAGACATGTCTAGTATCTGTCTTAATTTTTAGGCCATAATATTATTTTTTTTCTCTGCTTTGTATATGGTTTATGTTTGAAAATTTAATATGGTTTATGTTTGAAAATTTTATGGTTGAAAATGGTATAGAAAAAAACAAATAGTTTCAAGTTGTTGTTTTTGTGTTTTCTTTAAAGTTTTAAGTAGTTGATAAAGACCCTCAAAACCTCAACTATATCCTTAAAATTTTGACCTATAAAACCAGACTCAAAAATAAAATTTCTCTCTGGAAATATTTTACTTGCTTTAAAAGGTTATCCATATTACACAACAACACCCTTTCATTTCTGTTTCTAAGACAACTGATCAGCCATGTGCATTTTGGAAAATCTTTCTTTTCTGTTAGACCACATACAAATTTTAGACCACCGTTATTTTTTGCGTTAACTTCATTCTATTTTTTCCTGTCCATTGCAAGGCTTTAAAGTTTTTTGTTCTCTCACCATGTTGATACGGTGAAACATTATTCGCTGTAGAAGTCGCGATTGAACCTCCGATCATCGGCGTTCCAAAACTCTACAGAACCGTGAGCGACGGGTTGTAATTGTGAAAGGATGTTATACCTTCGTAATTGTGTAAGAATGATATACTTTTGTAGATTTTATCAATCAAATGGTAAGGTCAATGGGTCCTTTGTCCCACAAACAAGGGATATCATACACCAATTGGGTGTGGCTTGAGCGTAACTTTAAAATTAGATTATTATTATTATTATATAGTTGTAATGTATGTATATTATGGACTTAATGGGGTGCGGACATCAATTTATACCCTATTTCCTATACATGCTCCTAAAACCACATTCTAGAAAACAACAATATTCATCCACTTGAGCTAATCCAAGTGGCTATAATGTATATAGTTGTTATTTACATTGTTTTATTATTTATTTAGTATGTATGGTTATTTATTTACATTTGTTTTGGAGTAAAATTTATTTTGCATATATTAAAAATAAATAAAAATAGCATTTATTGACATTTGCCATTTATGAAATCTCTATAAACAATACTATGGATGGGTGAGTCTTGTTTTCCGACTTGCTCTTATCTTGAGATTTAAAGGCAGTTTGACCAACAAAACTCCAGGCATCTTTCCAATTAAGGTCTGAAACTGGCTAGGATTACAGAGACCATTTGGATGGATGAAGGACTAAACACAAGATCCATTTGGATTGACATTCATACAATCCATTGCTAATTGCTTTAACAACTAAACACATCAAAGCTCAAAATCTACGTAGCTTTCTTATCTTCTTTCAAATAGATACACATAGACATAGCCTCATGGGATGACTCCGTTGGTGAGAAGTGCATATACTATCTCAATTCGTGGAGAGGTCACTGGTTTGAGCCTTGTGTCCCTGGGGTTGTAACTCGTTCATTGGAATAGTGACGATCTCTACAACCTTGCCAACTTTGTTGTTGCACTATCCTTGGTGTTGTTTGTATTCTCGAAGATTTTTTTTCTTATTTCAACGTGCATATGATATCTTTTTTTATTTCTCACACACTTCACAAAACTCGAACTGACTAGCATTGGCTTAAACCAACACTCATTAACAAAACTTACTCAAAACTTTAAATACCAACTAATATAATTCATAACAATGACTTACAATAATTTTTTTACCTCTTATTCCATGGTAGACACTTTGTAACCAAATAATCTTTACAACACGTTCATTTATAAAATAAGTAACACCAACTTCAAAATGCTTCAGACACCAAAACTAAAGAAAACTGAGATCACAACATTCTACTCTAGTTTGCAACTATGCTTCTTTATACCATTCACAAAGCTGCATTTTCTCGTACTGCAACATTAGAATGCTGTTATAATCATACTTCAACATTGGAATATTTTGCCTTATAAACATTCTTCCATTTAATTGCATTAAATTAGGGACCTCTTATTGCTCCCCTTGTTTATTTCAGTGGTAGCTAATAGAACATGTATCTTTACATTTATTGCATAGTTTATTCTTTGAGAAAATAATAATACTTGTTATTTATTTTGGTGGTATTGGCTGAGCAATTTTATCTTTTACATTTCTTGCATGAGTTTCTTTTGAGAAAATAATAATAATGAAACTATTAAAAAATGAAGAATGAATGGAGTGTATTTTGTAAACTTTTATTTTAGTGTGTTGTCAATAAATTTATTATTATACCTCTGCACGGCTCTTGAACGCTACCTGGTTCACAATTTCCTCGTATGATCCTGACTCTCAGGCCCACACAGCCTAAAGGACTTGCAGCTTGGACTGATTAAACAGGGTCAAGCGTCCGATGATTAAGAAAATAAAACTGTTGAATGATTGAACACAGTATCTCTGCCTTCATTTCTTTTAACATTATTAAGTGGATAGGTGGAGTTACTAGTTAATTGTGGCGGGTTATAGGCCTGTAGAGCTCTCTCCGCACAAACGAAATCTCTAGTCGGGACTAGTAAAATTTCTAGCCTGTACATACTAGTATGGCGGTACAATGGCGTATTAGGTAATCTGGAGGCGAGCGGCCATCAGCCTACCTTTCAATCTTTCTGACGTATGGATTATTGATCGTGTCGGATGGATGACTGAGATCGAAGACCTATAAACCTTTCAATGCTACGGCATGTGGATTATTGATCGTCGGATCTGGATTGTTTTCAGATCCGAAGACCTATAATCCACCTGCGGCTGGTAGTAGGCTGGATATTGGCCGCCACCTCGGAAAGCTCTCCTTTCCAGTGTTCAAGCCTAAGCTGTCCCGACCACTGACCAGATCTTTTGCTTCGTCTTCTTTCGTCCTAACAAGGTATTTGAATTAATGGCGTGCTCAGTATTAATAACTTTCTTGATATCCACATTGTTGATTTATTGTTAGCCTTCTTTATAGAGTGAGATCCACACCGTTGATTTAGGATGGAAGATGGAAGCTTTTAGAGCTATGTTCAAGAATGAAGTTTGAACAATAAGTATCTTATGCCTAATTTGTAATCAAACTCAAGAACAATTGAAGAGAAGAAACAAAAATGGTGAGTATCGAAGAATGTGAATCTTTGTTCAATATATCTGAATTAGTTGTTGGTTTGTTGATTCAATAAATCCACCACCAGTAACACTATAAACAAGGCAGGTTGCAGAGCAACAAGTCCCTCCCAGGAGCTTGTTGTTTAGATTTAAAATTATTTGTAACTACCTCTTCTTAGAGGTGAATTCATTGAAGCATAGGTGAGACAACTGGTTGGGAGAGATGAGAAATTGTATACTATCGGTGAGTGCTCACAGAATGGTTTCAAAAACAGAAATTATTGTTCGAGAAACTCCTCTGTTCTTACTTTTATCTGTGTAACTCCTCGACTCTTACAATTGCGCCAGTAACCTGTTGTCGTATTTCCGTGATCTAGCTACACGAAGTTCTGATGTAGCTGCTTGGCTCAATAGCATGTCTGTCACATTAAATCTCCCGGACGACCCTTCAGAAGAGGATTTGAGAGTCTGCTTAAGTAATGGGAGCATTCTTTGCTAGGTCATGAACAAACTGAATCCTGGCTCGATACCGAAGGTACAGTTTGCCTCCTCCTTATCTTGTGGGAAGACCGTGTTCCCCATGTACAGGATGGGTTGTTTGTTTCAAGTGAAATCGCTAAATTGAAACGAGGAAGGATTATCATCACGTTCGTTCATGCTGGGAGATAAAAAATTCTCTTCTTTTGATTATTAGATAGAATTGTTCGGATTATTGCGTACAAATTGTTGATCTCTTTCAAATTCTTTTCTGGTTTTGATTATTGGATATGATGGTTTGTTAAGATTATTACGTAGAATTTCTAGAATTATTATTATTATTAAGTAGAATTGTTAGGATCATTACGTAGAAATTGTTGATGTATTTCAAAGTAAACTAGTTGAATTGAACTTGAGCCCACGCTGTGTCTTTTAATGTTTCTAGCAACATTAGTATTTATATAAAGATAGCTAAGAAATAATCAAGTGTAAAATAGTGTACCTACGTCATAAGTATTCCATGTAAATTCACATTTAAAGCCTGCTCTACACATCGTGGAGCTTCGGTGATCACTCTGTTGGCATGATCGTGTCAAGATTGGAAGAATTAGCTCACACAACATAAGCAGCTTGTATTATTGCACGTCAAGACATAGAGATTACATACGTATATATAGTTGGACTTAGATCCAACTAATTCCATTCTTAGGGAGAGAGGTTGAGAGAATCTTTCAACTTCCTCAACAAACCCAAACCAAACTAAGTAAGCATAATTTTAACACCCTCCCTTAATGAGTACTTTACAAATTACAATAATACTTAATCACAATTACAAAAGAATTACAACACTTTGAACTTTCGTCTCTTTGTTTGATCTCGTCTTCCTCAACTCTTTAAACTCACTCTGCAATCACCCGGTTTCCGCTCTTTCTTCTCCACACATTCGAGCTTCCTACTGACACATTTAAAGTCAAACGCTTCTGACCATCTTTGACACTCTTTGTGAAACCGACGCTTCTCAACCTCCCGAAGGACAGTCTCGACACTGAACCATTTTATTGATATACTTCCATCTGTGAAATTCCCCCGAAGAGAAGATTTCGATAGTTATATAGGACAGTGATCTAAGTACGAAACGTTTTCAGCAATCAGTTAAACAACTGACCTTTCTACACACTTACAAACTTACAAGGTAAAGGTAACCTGTAACTGTTGACTTTGAAGCACCAAAGTACAACAATAATCTCCAGTTTTAACAGACTTGTAGACATATTTAAGCTAGCAACATGTTCTTGTGGCACCAAAGAACTCAATAACTACATGCTTGAATAATATCACTCTGGTTCTGCATTATTTGATTCTTTTCACACAAGAAATTTCACATAATATATATCTAACATACATAAACAATAACTGTATTCTAGAAAAGTTTGAGAGGTTCATCATCACTGGATGAGTATTCATGCATGGCATGTAGTGAGTCCTCAACTATGTTAGCTGACTCTTTCAGTTTGCCATTTAGAAGATCATTAGCACATGTTTTGCAATTTAGTACTGTATGTCCACGTCTTCGACAGTAGAAGCATTCAATGCTTTTATTTGTTCTTCCTTTGGAGTATAGTACAATTTCATAATGTGAACTGACTTCCACTTCACCTTCCTTCATCCTCTTTTCTTCTGCTAAGAGTGCTAAAATCATGTCTTCCAGAGTTCGAGAGGGTATTTGAGTTATAAAGTAAAAATAACATTGTCATATTTTTGAGACAAACTATTCAACAAGATTTCTTTTGCATCATCTTCATCAACTTTAGAGTCGGAGTCAATCTCTGCCAATTGTGCTAACAAAGACTTTAGATCATTTATGTGAGAAGACAATGATACTTCATCATGCATTTTTAATTTGAATAGCTGTAATTTTAATGAAAACTTGGCATTTACAACCTTTTCCCCAAATATTGTACTCAATTGTGCCCACATTTCTGCAGAAGATTTTTCCAAATCTATTAGATGTAGTTGGGAATCTGCAAGAGACAATCCAAGAATGGACTTGGCTTTATCATCTTTTTTCTCCCATTCAATTAATTGTCTGGGATCTGTAGGTGCCTTCTCTGTACCTTTTACTATTCCCCATAAATTCCTATGCATCATTTGAAATTGTATTTTTACTTTCCAAGTATGAAAGTTAAAAGCATTAGATTTTTTCAATGTAATATTCTCCATATTAACAAAAAAAATTAATCAGGAAATGGATACCTCTGCACAACGATCAATTCACCTCAGTTACAATGATGGCTCTAGCATGTATACGACAGCAGCAATTCACAACTCCTCATTTCCACAAACTACAACAATGACAACATTTCCCAAAAGCAACGATTTCTCTTTCACGCAGTCGACTCCCTTATGCTCCTGCGCTCTTGGATGATTTTTCCCTTTGGATCTATGCTCACGTCACACGATTTCCTCCCTCAGAGTTTGACGCATGACAGCTTGGAAACTCACCTCCCTTAGACGTTGACGGATTGCAACTCTCCACCCTCGGACGCAACTCTGATGCACACGACGTCATGTTTCTAAACAACAATGCAGCCAGACTTTTAGCTACGGATCTCTGGACAGATCGACCTTCTCTCGACACTTCATGGATCAGGTCAATACCACAATCAACGAGTCTACAACAGTGATCGACACAACAATTCCAACAGCGATGGAATTCAACCTTCTCCACAACGACTAATTGACCAGTTGACCTCTCCCAATATGCAACAATCTCACCTCTCACCCCATCTCTGATACCATGTCAAGATTGGAAGAATTAGCTCACACAACATAAACAACTTGTATTATTGCACACCAATACATAGATATTACATACGTATATATAGTTGGACTCAGATCCAACTAATTCCATTCTTAGAGAGAGAGGTTGAGAGAATCTCTCAACTTCCTCAACAAACCCAAACCAAACTAAGTAAGCATAATCTTAACAGATCGGTCCAATGAACTCTATCCCAAATGATATACGAGTCCGGATCGGTGCAGGCTTTGGCCTCCACAGGATTTTCATTGATAGTCCTCGTGCTTCCGCACCAAATATTGGCATCGTAGTTATAGTTTCCTCCCACTCCACAACAAGCTCTACTAGTTTGGTTGAACCCTGCATGCATTCACATTGGCGTTAGATCACTTAGAAATGGAAGGGAATAAAATAAAATGATCAATACCAAATTATAAGCATCCAAATGGTTTATCGCTTGCATATTGTATCAAAACTGTTTCTGTTATGCTATGTCAGTTGTTTAATATTTCCAGATTTACCATTTAAAAGGGTCAAGGGTCAATTGCTTGCAGATTGTATCAAAACCAGGCCTGTCTAGTACTGAAGGTGCTGCACATTCTGCCTATCAACGATTTGAGAATGTCAGGAATTTCCTTGTGGGAATATAGTAACTTTGTTTCATAAACACTTATATTTGATATTCCATCTCAACGTTTCCAGTCTCACTAGTGTTTATAAATAATTTTTTAATTCGATTTTTTTTTTTTTTAATATTTTTTTATATTCACATAAAATATAACAAAATTTAAATTTCTGATAATCACTTTTTAATAAAGTGATAAAAAGAATATTTTATAATTAGTTCATCTTACCATGGCAACATGGCATGCGACCACGCCTTGGCTTGTAACTTGTATAGTCACCTGTATGATCAAGCCATAGCACGTGCCAACCTCTTCACTTACATAGTCGACATCTAATAGAGTTGTCACTTACACTGCCGACTGCCTCATCTTGAATGGTTGAATGCTTGGTCGATATGCGTACGGTTCTCCTTTCTTCAAAGCCGATACAATATATCCGAGTAGTTTGTCTTCCAGGAGCATTGAATGCAAGAGGGCAGTTGAAACGATGCCACAACTGGTTGTTGGTGCTGTAGGTCGAACTTCCCCCTTCTTTCCTTCCATAAATCATTTTGGCTTCATAAGTGAATACAAACATTGTTTATAGAGCGACATTGATTGACGGATCTGTTATGGCGATAAAAAGGCTTCCAGACTTTGCCCAATCTGAAAAGCAGTTTAAGGCTGAAATGAATACGTTAGCCCGCTTGAGGCACCCAAATCTTGTTCCTCTTTTGGGTTATTGCATTGCTGGACATGAGAAGATTTTAGTGTACAAACACATGGCTAATGGAAGCTTGTGGGACTGCCTGCACAATAAGGAGAATCCAGAGAATAATTTGGATTGGACCTTAAGCAGTTCCAGGTAAAGATCAATCACAACAAAGCTAGAGACGATTAAACAGTTCCAAGTAAAGATGGTTTTACTTACATATATGTCTGAATTAAAACGGGTGAGAGATAGAAGCAATACCTCCGTGGAGCTTTCTCTGCGTAACTATCCGAGCTCATTATTTGCAAGAGTTGATGCTTACAACTAGTTACGCTAAATAGATTGTGGCATATTGATTAGCTAATGCTCTGTTGTTAATGTCTGATACTTGTTGTATTTGGTTTGATATCGATAGACATGAATCGTTAATGGTCACACACATTGGGAATCACTTTACATACCCCAACACTAGACTTATTTATTCAGGAAGCATTGTTGCTTCCTATTTCTATTTTATTCCCCAAGGCCCTGTTTTGTAACGACCCATAAAATATTCCAAGTGAAATCTATAAATTTTCAGTTTCGGCTCTAAGCTGCCAATCTCTGGTAAGCTTGAATCATTTTAGATGTAATGTTGTTTAAAGTCAGTAGAGAATTTAATACTTTGGTAGAGAACGAGGGCTTTTTAGGGCCTGGAAAGATTCTATAAAACATACAAGAATACATGTATGTCTGGCAACCAATAATTGTCAATTGAGTGTGATCTTCAGGAGTGCGGACCTATAGATTTAACCTACCTATTCTCAACTTGACTTTTTTTTATATTCCTATAACGTTCATTTCAGAGAACATCTACCGAGTTATGGCCTCATAATAGGGTCCTGGCCATAGTTTCCAAAATTAAAAAATAGCAGATTGAATCATATTTCTATAGTATGCTTGCTTACATCCAGATTTATACAAAATTCTAAACATTGGATTCATCATATTCATTTCAKAGYGCCACACAAAATGCCAGACATAACATAAATTGAATTTACCAGAGATAATGGGTAAAGTGCACGAAACTTCGCTYGGTGGGAGCCGGTTCATGAGGATCATCCCTTTTCTTACGTGCAATTCCGCTCTTTCGGTAAGCATCCGGTATTGCATCCGGTATCTCAACAGATAAACATTTATCTGAGCTCATCCTGTTGCTTATACGCCGTTTGAAATTTGCTCCAAGGATCCAACGAATAGCTAAGGGTTGTTGACGATCACTGACTGCAGTCTCATGTACATTATGAGTGGTACTACTCGTACTCGGTTGAAGAAACAAAGCACATACATTATGAGTGGTACTACTCGTACTCGGTTGAAGCAACACAACACATACATTATGTGGTACTACTTGTACTCTGTTGAAGCAACAAAGCGCATACATTATGAGTGGTACTACTCATACTTTTAGGCCTCTGAAGGTTCTTCTCTCTCATCTGGCACGCGGGCCCTTGGCATCCAATGTGTGGGCTTCAATCCCCATGGAAGTCCAAGCTAGGCTTGTTCCTCCAAAACTGTCCACCAACTAGGTCCTGTAAAGACAAATAAACACGCCCTCCAGGGATCTCAGGTCAAAATATGATGATGAGTAAATCAAATCAATAAATGAGCCACCTAAGCATGTGCATCAAATATTACCATGTCAAACAAGTGCTCAAAGACATTATGCGACTTGCCAAGCTTGGATATGGGAGGGTTGATGAGGTGTCCTATTGGGTAGATCTTTCTTAGGTCAAGGAGTGTTTCCGAAGTGATCCCTTTCTAAGCCATTTAAAACAGATGAAGTGATTAGGGATTGTTGGTGCAAGTTTGATCAGACCAGGGTCCTTCTTAGGTTACCAACAAAAGGTACCGAGTAGTCTAGAGCGTTGGCATTTTCATCTCCTTCGAAGAGAATAAGTCTCACCCGAAGCGCTACTGAGACAATTAGATAGGGAAGGGTAAGGAAAAGCATTAGGAGGATTCACAAAACTTTTAGGACTCGTCTTGATCTTGCGCAAGACATTTACCTATCGAACAAATCTGAATCTTATGTGTGCAAGGATCGAACCTACTTACGTTGTGAATAAGTAATTAGACACAGAATCATCATGTGGAACTCATAAACCATAAAGAAGTACTATACCGCATAATTAAAACACAGAAGGACATATCATATTTTGAATTAGATCCTTCTTCATATTATCTGCATAATCATTCTTCATTTAAACACAGAGACATCATGCAGAACTCATAAACCATAAAGAAATACTGGAATGCATAAGTATAACACGGAAAGACACAACATATTTTGAAAATTTAGATCCTTCTTCATATTAACGTCAGATCTTTCTCCATTTATAGACTCAGAGATATACAGTAGCACTGTGTTACAAACTCCTTGCTCTAGACGCATGTCATAGAGCTCTAGTTCCCAAAATGGTGTACAAATTACATTACAGACTCAAAACTCTGACCTCTCACCCGCATACAATAACTAGGACATCAACCTAACAGTAAGGGAAACGGGTCGAACTGAACACAATTACAATTCAGCCGAACAATAACAATAACAACCAACATCAAACTAAACCCAACCCTTTTACAATCATATTTATCCATGTATATAAGCTAAGTTGTGTCTTCTGTCTTGGTTTGCACGCTTTCTTGTTCTCTTGCAACCGCTTTTGCTTTGTTGGCGTTGCGTTTTCCTTTTCGCAATTGATTTCTGTTGCTTTTTCTTGCTTTATTGTCCAGCTTTTTCTGAAGCTTGCACAACTTGTGCTAGGCCAAAACTTGTGCAACTCCTTATCTTAAAATAAAGGGCCCAACAGGGTCCGACGACAAATGTTGACTCTCCTTCGAGTCAAGTACTCGGCTCTTTCACAACTTCCAGGAGAAACTGTTGTTTTCCCTTGTCCTCCTTTTCCTCTTCCTTTTGCTCTTCTACTTGCGTTTCCTCTTCTTTTGCCTCTTCAAACGAAGGGCCCAACTTTGGGACCAACTCTAAGGCCCGCTTCCTCACTCCTTGAAAGCTTCCAACTTTATCTTGCCACTTCCTGGCAAGGAGTGATGCCTCTGCTACGAACTGTTGGGTCGCCTATGTAATACATCCCTTTGGCTTGGATGCGACCAACGAGTTCCACTTAGAATATGCTGTTGCATCAACTTGATGCATTTTCATGTACATTGT
>SNQJ01S0072684.1:29954-50005 GCA_010110895.2 Picea sitchensis
TGACTTAAGACTCTAAAAAATAAAATAAAAATATATCCTAAGGCCAACTAGTAAGCAAAGAGCACACCAAAAGTCAAACGACCAAAATGCATGCAAACAGGGTAAAGTGCTTGAGTGGCATCCCTCCCTAAAGAAGGTATGTCTCGTCCAAGAGGGACATGATACTCCCTGCTAAATATTGGAGGTAACATAATCAGTTATAAGGGCCCTTGTGGTCTTAACAATCAATCGGTCAGATCCCCCCGGAGAGGTAATCCTCCATAAAGGTTGTGTGTTATCTGACCCTTATCAGACCCAGGGTACCTACAGAATAACCCTTGCAAGTAACCTATGGGATACCTAAGTCAAGCAACTAATCAACCACTATATAATCGATGCACATGTGAGAAGTCGTAAGTCTGGATCACCGTATGGGCAGGGTAACAAAGCCCAAAACCTTGAAAGCACCGCCTCTCACAGAGGTATGGACACTAGCAAGATCCCCAAATACGAATAATTCCACAGAAATATCTTTGATTCTAGGCGAGTATCCGGGGGATATCCCTTCAACCAACTTTGTGCGACCTCGTGATTAACTCCGATGTGAGCGGAGCCTCCTGATCTTACCGATTATACAAAGAATTTCTCCACTCCCTGACTCAGACACATATGTTGATTTAATTGCCTTAGAGAGAAGTTTACTCACAAAATCCTATTCCAAGGCACTAAATCCTAGGCTAGTTTGTGCACCCTTGAAAATAAAATCGTTACTAATAAATTTTAAATTATAGCGTTGATTTTATGGTTGTGATTACTCAAAAAGGTATGGTGGTGAAACTCATGGTGTTATGACTCTGCAAGGAAAGTAAATATGATAGTAATGCAAAGTCCTAACTTTAACTTTTAATGTACGATATGCTTCTAAAAACGATGCAATTCTCAAATTAAACTCTGCAATTTAGAAATAAAATGCAATCTTTCACTATATGCACTAAGATAATGATAAACTAAAAGACAAAAATGTCAAGCAATGCAAAATGCTTATTTTTTTGTATTTTCAATATATCGAAAATGAAAATGCATGGACTGAAAAGTAACTTTATATATAGACCTATTGTGTATAAGAGAGAGATAACTCAAGTAGGATATCAAGCAATGAAACACCCAACCCAATGTAAAAGGACAATAAAAATGAAAAGATGAAGAGAAAACTTCGCCCAAAAATCCAACTAAAAGAGGGTTTCTTGTCATCCCACAAGCACTCAACAGGCACTACAGATACCTATGAAGGCTCAGCAAGCATCAAATCCCAAACAGCAAACACCAGACCAAGCAAAAAGACGAGGAAAAAGGTGTGCGCGACTGTTTGGGAAACAGTGTGTCTATACGCAGCATGCAGTGAAATGGACCGCATATGTACGTGACTGTCAAGTAAAAAAAGGTGTGTATATGCTTTGAAACAAGGCCAGGCAAGGGAGAAAGGCTGAAAACTCAGACCTAGAGTGAACAGAAGTTGTCAAGCAATGATACGACAAGAACCATAATAGAAACAAGAGTAATCTAAGGAGAAAAGTACTTCAAACCCTAAGAAAGAAGATCTCCCTACTAGAGTCGCCAATTATGTTACCAGAAAAATCTCTCTATGGATAGGGTGAACCACAATAGACAGGTATGACTGCAGAAATAAACTCAATTCCAACATATGCTATATAAACCGATATGCAAGCAAGGTAAGAAAGAGGCCTACCTCGTCCAAATGTTTGATGATGTCCACCATTGAGCACTTTGACCCAAAGCTTTATACCTGCATCAAGTTCTTAACAAACAAGCATAGAACGCATATAGTGATAATATAAAAGGTTAGCACATTAGATAGCATAATCCATTAATATACAAAACAAACATTCCCATGGATAACAATTCATATATTTTCAAGATATCAATTGGACGGGAAAGGAGTATTTCTATTAACAAATGATCAACAGAAGTGAAACTGTTACAGACTTCTGTGTCGACGCAGTTCGGAACCAAGAAACTAAGTTGCTTCCAACTCGGTCCCCACTACTTCAATCCTCCACCAACGACAAGCTCATATAAGGGAGACACCGAGATTCTCCATCTAATAAGGGAATATCTTGGGGGTTGAACACTGAGTTCAGAGTTAAACGACAAAGGGATGCAAACTCAATAATGAAGTAATAATTTCTCCAGAGTAACTTTGCTCTCAAAGTTGAATTCTCTCATCTTTCCATAGCTCGGAATTGGCTTCTTTATAGCCTTCAAAATGCAACTGAAGGGCCGAGTCGGAACATTTCTAGTATATGGAAGGCCAAGGATTAGAGATCTCCTGTCGTGACATGGAAACCCAACATTAAATTTTTATTTTTTGGCACAAATCTCGATGTACACAGGTTGTAGTGGAGCATCCAACGTATACGCATTTTATATAGCTTTTAGGGTGAGTACAAGTTGAATTTTTTTTTTTTTTGTCTATGGATTTATCAATCATGGAAAGTAAGTCTACATGGGGGAATGGAGTAAGTCCATCTCTGCAAGATTGCATAGGGTGAGGCAAATCTTGCTCTAACAGCAGAGGTCTTCATCAATCGTAAGGATTCAAGGTGCTCTTCTTAACCTTCTCTTCTCTCTCTCTCTTTTATCACTTTTTCTAGATTGTTTTGGGGTAGATTAGAGATAAGTCATTCTTTTAAGGAAATTATCACTCTGCCTAGTCCTTAGACCCAGTTTAGGGAGAATTTTCCCCATAGCAATAGGTTGCTAACTGTATGACAAAATTTGTGTTAACTCATTTTATCATTAAATTCCTACATAGTATCACAGCCTGGACTCTCAAGTACAATGACCAGTGTTATTTTTGGGCAAGATTTGAAGGGGAAATATGTTGGTTGTTTTCTTTGAACAGTTGACAGGGAGATTATTGTTTGCATCTAGTATGAGGACTAGTTTGATGGGATTTCCAACTATTTGCAATCGAAAGTCGGGATGTCAGCTATTCTCAGAGAGAACAAAATTTGGAGCTTTGTCAGCACCATAGCTATTGTTCCCTCAGTAGACCCTATAGATTTGGATTTACATGAGGTAAAGGAGGTCAAATCTCGGAAGATTATTCTAGATGGGGGGAAGGATCACCTTATCCCACACTTGACAGAGAATAAGACGACCAAAGAGATGTGGGATGCACTAAAAAAACTTGTACGATGTGAAGAACGAAAACCAGAAGATGGGCTTGAAGGAGAAACTGTATAATAATAAGATGGGTAAGGGTGAGAGTATGGCTTCTTATCTTAAACGAGTAGATCAAGTGAAAGATGAGTTGGTAGTAGTTGGGGAGGTCATTTCGGATTCAGAGTTGGTGAGGTTAGCCTTCAAAGGCTTCACCAAGGAATGGGAAATCTTCGTGAAGTGTGTGGTGGGTCGTGAGCATATTCCAGATTGGAGAAGACCCTGGAATGATTTCACTCAGGAGGAGATATGGTGTGTATTCCTCTTGTCACATGAAAGGAATATGGCGTGTATTGCTTATTATCACAAAGACAGGTCCTAACCGAATGGTGGTGAGTGAAGGAGGTATGACATGAGTTGTATGTGTAGTTGGAAGAGTTCGATTCCGACTCAAGCATGGAGGACTTCTGAAGGTTTATGGAGTTTTGTTTGTTGCACCAGGCATCGAGGCCACTCATGTTCTACGCAGTGCAGTGCACGAGACCCACAGTGTATGACTAGTGTTACTCGCTGCTAGTAAATATGAAAATCCATCTAACGGAGTGCAAACAGGGGGATAAAAGAAATTTTGGGTTTGCCTCCATCTTGTGCAGTTTCTTTTTCGAGTGGGTTCCAAGTTTGGGACCTAGAGTGGAGATTCTTCCTCGAGGACCTCATGATCTAGCCATGGCACGGTGGACCAAGGTGATGAGGCGGCGAAGAGGAGGTAGGGTGTCGACACCCTACAATGAGAACTTCTTCTACTAGTGGCGACGACAGGTCATCGCTCTAGATGACTATCCCTATGAGGGGATCGACTTTAGAGGAGATCCAGACATGCCACTCCCACTAGGAACCGCCTATGGTGACATAGGTAAGTAAAAAGTTTTTACATATTTCAATTTTTTTTGTATTTTTGTATAATGAAGACAAAAATATTTTTGGATGGTGCTTAAGTATTGACTATACTTTATGTATTGCAGACGTGGGTCCGCGACGGCCATAGCATTTCCCTTGACATCGAAGGAGAAACCTGGGAGATGACGCGGCGGGAGGAGAATCCGAGAGAGTCCTACAGAACATGCAGGGCAACCTCTCGCATCTAACTCAGTACAGGATACCCATGGTTCAAGTAGAATATTTGCTTGAAGCCATGCAGCGACAGGTGGTTGGTGTACCCAGGGCATGGGTACAACTCTTTCGGCGTCTCGTAAATGCCGTGGTTTTATACCATGACACACATCTGATGCCACGAGCGTAGATGTCGTGGGATATTATGATACCGGTTGTATGTGTATTCAGGGTGTTAACCCTATTTTGTACTATAAACACCATATTTTTTGAAATATATAAAAGATGATCTTCGGCTTACCTTATATTTTACAATGTGTACATGGATTAAATTGTTTTCTCTGCTTTCAATTATGTGACAAATGCCAATCTAAAACAAAGTTAGCATAAGCATCGGATACATGATTAGAATTCCTAGGAATATGATAATATGTAATGAAATCAAATTGTCATTCTAAAATACGTACCCGTAGGAATCGTCAGAGTAAAGTAGGATCACACACGCAGTAACGACCATTCAACTGACGTACTACTAACTGGGAATCCAAGCGAACTTCTAGTGAACAAATGCCATGTGAGATAGCATCGCGTAAAATTTCTATAACAGTGCTATATTCGGCCACATTATTCGTGGATGGCCCTAGGCATACACCTCTTGAAGACACCAGTAGACCCTCGGGTGAATAAACCACCCAAGCAACGGAAGACAAGTTCTGTGTGTGATGACTGGTCCCGTCTGCAAATCCTGAGTAGACTGACGACTCCATTGACATCTGTCAACCAAGTGAAAACTCGATATGTAACCCGAAGAAGAAAAAGAAAAGAGATATATACACTAAATTACATTATTATACAAAGAGTTTCGCTCAAGCTTGGGGCTCAAGCGTAGTATCTTTTCAAGTAGAGCCCATTTCTAGGCTCGACCAACTTATTCCCTTCGTAATATTCTAACTCATAGCCTCATTTTTCTAGAACACGTCGCACGATATAAGGACAGACAACCGAGGACAGACAGACTTATCGTATTGAACCTTGACATGTTGTTTGTTTGTCTCGATAGTCGTAGAGGCATCTCGACGCTGCTCATCTAGACTCTCTAGGTGTACAAGGCGTCACTCAAGATCGAAAGTGTCAGGTATGAGCACAGCTACCAGCTTAAGAGAAGGGATTTCACATTCAATGGGTAATATCGACTCCACACCGTGTACTAACTGAAAAGGGAAAAATCTGATGGCAGTCTTAACCAAGGTTCAATATGCCCAGAGTGCATGGTATAGCATGATGTGGCAATCAGATTTACTCTAAATGACATTTTTTTTGCAAAATGGTCTTGAGAGAATTGTTGACGGCCTCTACCTGCCCATTTTCCTAGGGATAATAAGGAGATGAATGACCATGTTTAAACCCCAGATTAGTTGCTAGTTCATCCATCATCTCATTTTGAAAGTCACTGCCATGGTCAGTGACAATCTCACTCGAGATACCGAACCGGGCGATAATCCGATTGAATACAAAGAAGGTTGCAGTCTTTCCGTCGGATTTAACTGTAGACATGGCCTCGGCCCACCTAGTAAAGTAGTCGACAGCCACGGTAATGTGTTGATGCCCCCCAGCCGAAGTTGGGTCGCAATCAACGAAATCTACCCCCCACTTGGTGAAGGGACCAACAGTAATGACTCGGTGAAGGGGGGTTGGATGTGAGCGCATTTTCCGAGTGAACAGTTGGTAGGGGTGACACTTCTTAACCGCTTCAATACAATCCTTAAAGATAGTAGGCCAAAAATAATCGGCTCGCAAAATTTTTTGAGTTGTCGCAAGCGCGGATAGATGACCAACACAAGCCCCACTGTGGCAATCATTTAGTACAGACTCAGCTTCTCCGTGAGTTAAACAATGATGCAATATATCATCTATTCCTCGACGATACAAGGTGTCACCGACGATAGTATATTTCTTAGCTTGATATCTTATACGTCATCGATCATCTCGTGAGAGATGCTGAGGGAACTTCAAAGTCTGTAGATAGAGAACAATGTCTCCATACCAAGGGTCATATGAAGAGACAAGAAAAACGTGCTCATCCACAAACCAATCAACATGGATAACGTCCTCATCTAATCGTGGAAAATCAGATATTCACTCTACAAAGACCAAGGATTTCTTGAATTTGCGAAATCGAGATCAAACTCCTGTAAAATGACAATCCATTTATTATATTCTCCCCCTATGATATGTCGGGTAAGGATGTATTGAAATGGATTGACATCAGCAACCACCTTAGTCTTACAAAGAAAAATGTAGTGACCCAAACGCTGGACTACGTGAACGGCAGCCAAAGCTAACTTCTCAACGTGAGTGTAGTTGAGTTCAGGACCGAGTAAAGTTCGACTAAGATAGTAAATGGCGTGCTCATGAAGCTCATCATCCTCCTGAACCAGGACCATACCAATCGTATCCTCAGACGCGACGATATAAAGCAAGTAATCTCTAATGTAGTCAAGCAGCTTCAGCAGAGGCGATGACACCAAAGCTTTCTTCAAAGCATTGAAGGACTCTCGGGCTCGCTCATCCCAGATAAAATGGGTGTCCTTTTTCAAAAGATGCATGAAACATTTAGTGATAGTGGCATAGCTCACTATAAACCTACGAAGAAAGTTAGCTTTCCTCTGTAGACCCTGAAGTTGTATAATCATGCGCATGGGAGGCAACCGAAGTATTGCCTCAACCTTAAGTGGATCTACCATGATCCCAGTCTCAGAAACTAGAAAACCTAAAAGACGACCAGACTAAATGCAAAATATGCACTTGTGAGGGTTCAACCGGATTCTCTAGTAACGACATCTTTCAAAAACAAGCCGAAGATGAGTAACGTGATCCGCTCTCTTGCAAGAGTAAGAAGCAAGGTCATCAAGGCAGGCTTCGACTATGTGCTTAAGATCGTGAAAGGCGAAAGGCATGGCACTTTGAAAGGTTACTCCAACGTTTTTAAGGCAGAAAGGAATCTTCCGGTATTCAAAAGTACCCCAAGGACAAATAAATTCCATCTTGTGTTGATCCTTGGGTTTAATTTGAATTTGATTATATCCTAAAAAACCGTCCATAAAGGAAAATACTTTGTTTCCCGCACAGTCGTCGAGAATCTGATCGATGAAAGGTGTGGGAAAGTTATATTTAGGRCAAGCCTTGTTCAGATCATGGAAATCCATACATATTCGTATGGTTCCTTGCTTCTTATCTACAGGAACGGGGTCGGATACCCATTCGGTTAAAGGAACCGGGTAAATGAAGCCAACATTAAGTAGCTTCTCCGCCTATGCCTTAATAGCAGGGGTTTTTCAAGGGTTGACATCTCTAAGATGATGCCGAACAGTTTTAGCATCCGGATAAGTTTTAATCTCATGTTCGACAATACGAGGGTTCATCCCCGACATCTCTTCATAGGACAAAGCAAATACATCTCGAAATTTCTTGAACAGTTTGGTGTAGATCAAGATTTCTTCTGGCGAACAATCTGCACCGACATTTACTTTTTCAACCTCACCAGGGTTACAAGAGATTCTAGACCAGGAATACAAGGAGGAGGAGGAGAAGGAGGAGATTCTAGACCAAGAATAGTTTGTTTAAAACTGTAGTCTTGAGATCGAGTGGCTATATCGATTTTCTCATCGACCATGTTGATACATAAACGGGCGCCATCTTGCGACTGTTGGATTTGACCTCCACCAGCCGCATTTATGGGGTTTGAGGAGCTCAAGGCTAAGTGTTGATTATGAGGTAATGGATTCATTAGCAAGGCGGGCAATTGAGCTAATAGCCTCGCAGCTTCTGCAAGTTTGGGGCATGATGGGTAAGGTGATCATCTGTTCAAAGCTTACAGGGAAACTTCACCTTACGTTTTTCTCGTTTTCCCTCTCCAGCATCACTACTCATCTTCTCATTATTATTATTATCCTTGGGTTTATTACCATTTTTCTCACCCTTACAGTGGTTACGTCCTTTCTTCTTATTCCCTCCTGGTCCCTGGTTACCATTCGGGTTGGGCGACGATTGCATTGAGTGTACATTCGTCGACTGGGTGGGGTTGGAGGATACAGACGAGGTCGGTCCTCCTGCAGACTGGATTAAAGACAACTCTTTCAACTGTTTTGTCACTGAGTCTGCGAACTTTACATTGGTGGAACCTACGATGTCGTCGGCATGAGGTTCGGGTTTTTGCCTAAGGTCATAAGTAGATCGTGGTGAGTCATGAAGAAGGTGGTATAACATCCCAGACTGAGCATATATCAAATCTAACTTATGGGCCCTAAAAATTGCTTCTTCTTCAGTGGTAACCTCGGAAGTAGCAACGTCCTTCGAGATAGGAGCATACAAAGACTTAAGAAACCATTCTAAAAGAAAGGTCTGGGGTATAAGGGTCTTAATCAACCTCTTCCGTCTACGCTACTCCTAGATATGGTCCGAGATATGAGTGGCGGTGTCCTAATGTAAAGTAAACAATATCTCTAAGCCAACTTCATAATGAATGGGCAACTGGAAGTGGTTAAGAAAGACCATTACCAATTGACTCAAAGTCCCATACGCCCCCTTTGGTAGCTCAATATACCATTTCGCAGCAATTTTGATGAGGGTGCCATGAAATAATCTCAAACGAATAGAATCGTCATTAAGGGAGTTCGATGAGCACCAAAGGTGAAAGGTCATGAAGTGATCACCAGGATCCTCTCCATTCTTACCCTCGAACTTCGAGATGTCGGAAGGAAGTTTGGTGGAGACCGGGGGCCATGTAGGATCATGACTCACAGGATC
Organism: Picea sitchensis; assembly: GCA_010110895.2. Lineage (NCBI taxonomy): Eukaryota > Viridiplantae > Streptophyta > Pinopsida > Pinales > Pinaceae > Picea > Picea sitchensis. Next base: position 39,033 of record SNQJ01S0072684.1, read on the forward strand.
ATTCATTAACTTATAGCCAAATCTAGCAGATTAAGCGTGGCCGGAAAAGGGAGACGTGGTTGCGACTTCTGGCCCCAACCTCCCGAGAAAGATTGTTCTTGTGGATTTGCAGGCCATCCAGGGTTCTGGTAAACACCATGGCCCTATCCTGCATTATAAGTCCCTCCTCCAGGCTTATTCATATAAGGTGGGTTGGGCATCCTTCTAGCTAGAATTTTCTTTTGAGGGTTATAGAAATTATCCCTTGCCGGATTAGATCCAGGTTGGGGGTTGCCCAAAGTGTGAAATTGATCTCCTCCGTATTGGAAACCGGAGGATAAGGGTGGATTCATCATGCCAAAATAATTGGTCGGAATCTACGTCAAGGAGGTAGGATTGTAGGATGGAACTTGAGCTGAAGCTTGTCCACTAGGTTGATAATTCCACCAAGAAGTAGGAGGATTGGACCCAGGGTTAAGAGCAGGGATACCTCCCATATTAGGAGTCATTTGAGGGATTTGAGATCCACCAAATGAAAAAGGAGTGTAGGGAGGTGTATTTCCCCCAAGCCCAAAGCTAGCATTAGGGCCAGCAGTTGGGATGGAGCTCGAAAACTGTGAGGTGACATTAGGCATACCATAAGAAAATGGACTAGAAGCCATAGGGATGGACTGAACATTGTAGCCCGGTGAGTGGCCAAGAGACCCAAAGGGGTTTGAGGTGGTAACATGAGCATTAACTATAGGTCTGGCCATAGTAATGATAGGTTCCACTGGCACTACGACCATGGAGGTTGCAGGAGTTGAAGGGGTGCAATTAACTATAGTAGGTATGGGAGTCGAAGGGTTCCCGAAATTCAGAAGACCAGGTTCAGTATTAATCCTTGTAGAATCACAATTCTGAACGATGGATGTGTGTGTACCATGTATAATGATTCGACGCCTTTTAGAAGGCAAGGACACGAAATCCGGTGGTAACTGTAACAAGCGACGGGACCGGCGGGGAGGCTGGTCCGACTCCACGATGACTTAAGACTCTAAAAGATAAAAAAATATATATCCTAAGGCCAACTAGTAAGAAAAGAGCACACGAAAAGTCAAACTGACAAAATGCATGCAAACAAGGTAAAGTGGTTTAGTGGCATCCCTCCCTAAAGAAGGTATGTCTCGTCCAAGAGGGACCTAAGACTCCCTGCTAAAGATCAGAGGTAACATAATCAGTTATAAGGGCCCTCGTGGGCTTAACAACCAATCGGTCAGATCCCCCCAGAGAGGTAATCCTCCATAAAGGTTGTGTGTTGTTCGACCCTTATCTGACCCAGGGTACCTGCAGAATAACCCCTGCAAGTAACCTATGAGATACCTCAGTCAAGCAACTAATCAACCACTATATAATCGATGCACAGGTGAGCAGTCGTAAGTCCGAATCATCATATGGGCAAGGAAGAAAAGCCCGAAACCTTGAAAGCACCGCCTCTCACAGAGGTATGGGCACTAGCAAAATCCCCAAATACGAATAAATCCACAGAAATATCTCTGACGCTAGGCGAGTATCCGGGGGATATCCATTCAACCACCTTCGCGCGACCTCGTGATTAATTTCGATGTGAGCGGAGCCTCCTGATCTTACCAATTATACAATGGATTTATCCACTCCCTGACTCAGACACATATGTTGATTTAATTTCCTTGGAGAAGTTTACTAACAAAATCCTATTCCAAGGCACTAAATCCTAGGCTAGTTTGTGCACCCTAGAAAATAAAAACATTACTAATAAATTTTAAATTATAGCGTTGATTTTATGGCCGTGATTACTCAAAAAGGTATGGTGGTGAAACTCATGGTGTTATGACTCTGTAAGGAAAGCAAATATGATAGTAATGTAAAGTCCTAACTTTAACTTTTAATGTATGATATGCTTCTAAAAACGATGCAATTCTCAAATTCAACTCTGCAATTTAGAAATAAAATGCAATCTTTCACTATATGCACTAAGATAATGATAAACTCAAAGACCAAAATGCCAAGCATTGCAAAATGCCTATTTTTTTGTATTTTCAATATATCGAAACTGAAAATGCATGGACTGAAAAGTAACTTGATATATAGGCCTATTGTGTATAAGAGAGAGATAACTCAAGCAGGGTATCAAGCAATGAAATACTCAGACCAATGTAAAAGGACAATAAAAATGAAAATATTAAGAGAAAAACTTTGCCCAAAAATCCAACCAAAAGAGGGTTTCTTGTCATCCCACAAGCACACAACAGGCACTACAAAGACCTAAGAAGGCTCAGAAAGCATCAAATCCCACCCAGCAAACACCAGACGAAGCAAAAAGACGAGGAAAAAGGTGTGCGCGATTGTTTGGGCAAACAATGCGTATATACGCAGCTTGTAGTGAGACAGACCGTGTATGTATGCGACTATCAAGAAAAAAAAGGTGCATATATGCTTTGAAACAAGGCCAGACAAGGGAGAAAGGATGAAAACTTAGACCCAGAGTGAACAGGAGCTGTGGGACGATTTCACTCAGGAGGAGATACAGGAAGGATCTCAGAGCAATGGACAGAAGGGAGATGGATTTGATGAAGAGAATGTTGCTCTTGCTGCAAAGGGCAAGGGGAAGGAGAAAGGAAATTTCGGGAGGGACTTGAGAAAAGTCAGATGTTATTGTTGTAACCAATTGGGACACCTTGCTTCTGAGTGTCCTAAGAAGAAGAAGAAGAGGAAGGAACATGAGGGGCCTGATACAGCTTCTACAACAACTATGGAGGACTTTTCTTTGGTCACTCAAGTATCCAGTGTCGGTATTGTTGGATGTGTGGGTGATAGTAGGTGGATTGTTCACAATAGAGCCTCTTGTCACATGACAGGAATATGGTGTGTATTCCTTATTATCACAAAGACAACTCCTGACCAAATTGTGGTGAGCGAAGGACGTATGACACGATTTGTACATGGAGTTGGAAGGGTTCAATTCCGACTCAAGCATGGAGGACTTCTGAAGGTTTATGGAGTTTTGTTTGTTCTGTGGTTGAGGGTTAACTTGGTATCGATCTCAGCCTTGGAAGATGTTGGATATTGTACATTGTTCAAGAGGGGACATGTATTTATCTACGGGGAGGGAGTGGATTTGGTTGCACCACATCTAATTGGTGATCGAATGGATAGGTTGTACAAGTTGCAAGGAAAACCCTTTAGGTTATGATTCAGAGTCGGATGAGGAGTTAGATGCTCTTGAGACTACAATGGGCCAAGGATTATATATTGCATTATGAGGGAAGAGAGGGAGTCTCTTTTGGGCACCAGCAGGAGGCTCAGTTGGTGTGATCGAACAAAAGCTCAGGATGGAGTGGATTCTCCTAAGGATGGAGTGGATTCTCCTAAGAGCTCAGGGTTTAGAGTAGTTGTCAGGAGGATGTCTTCTGGTTCAAGTTATGTGCAGGTGTTGGGGTTGTCTCCAGGTTCAGAGGGAGATCCTACTGCGAACAGTGTGATGGGATTGGATGATGGTGATGGTAGCGAGTACATCCCTCACTAAGAGGGAGTGTTAGCTTTTATAGCTCGAGAGGTACTCTGCATGTTTTCTTGTATGCCAAAGTGACCTTGTATTTACACTACTAGGCATTTGACTTTCTAACGGGTTTTTATAAAGTTGTAATAAAGTGGTTATTTTATTAAAATGACTTTTTTATTAAGTAAACCTTCTAATATTAAAGTGACTTTATTTCATAAAGTGCACTTATGTTATAAAGTGAATTTGTACTTTAATATTTTGAGTGATTTATTTTGGAGGGAAGGTGAAAAGACAAGATTAGATCTTGGTCATTGGATTTAGGGATGGGGAAGGTGAAAAGACACTTGGAAGGTGAAAGATCACTTTCATATTATAAGAGAATGCCTGGGGTGGTGTGAAAAACAAGTGAAGAAGATTGAGAGAGATTGAGAGAGCTTCAAGAGGAAAGTGTGTAGTAGATTTTTGGCATGGTTTCCAAGGGAGATTGGGCCAATTTCCCAAGGAAGAACTTTTGTTTAGTAGTTGTTGTTTTTTATTGTTGAGAATGGGAAATACTATACGGATCCGTACAAGTCGTACAATAACAAATTTGGCACGAAAATAGAGGAAAGTTAGGGCATGGTTTTCGAAGTAGCATTTGAGGGATTTCTATTGGAGGACGGTCATATAGGAAGGAAGGTACAACCACCTATGAGGGCACGATTTTCAAGGTGCTAATTTCAGCAAAGTCGTACAGTTGTATGTACTGTGGCATGCTTTTGTAGGCAGCAAGTTGTGAGACAGATTGTGTTTGTAAGTGATTCTCTTGGCTGTTAAATGTAATATTGTTGATGATATGTACTTTCCTGAAGCTAATATAATCTCTCTCTCTCTCTTTGGGTTTCCCCACATTGGGGTTTTCCTTCGATAGTTGCCTAAATTTCTGAGTTTTACATGGATGTATGATTGTTGTTCATTGTTATTTTTCTACTTCAAAAGTGCTTAGCAATGTGTATTTCTGCATATGGTATTTTTTGAATGTGGGTTAATACATTTCATAGTTCATTTAAGACAGTTATCTCTAGGTTTCTAAGTGTATGACAGAATTTGTGTATGTTGATTTTGTCATTAAATTCCTACATATCAACCATCAATGTAGTCTCGAGCCCAAGGTTCACCCTAGGAACATGGATCTCCATAAGATTATGCAACGTATAAGCCATGTAACCATGCCTCACATGTGTGTCAAGAGTGCCCAAGTGGAAGTTCATGTTTTCAAAAACGTCTTCATCAATCCATCGGTAATCCTCCACACTTTTGTCCTTTCCACAGATGATGTGAAGTTCTCGTACAAGGTACAACAAGGTGCAAAGCCTCTAAATCTGTCTCTCCCAACCTGTGGCTACCACTAAACTCCAAGAATCCTTTGACTAGTGGGATAAGAAAGTCCATGAAAATTTGAAATGAACCATGTAATATGTAAGAGGGTGCACATTGTGTAGAAAATGTAAGCCAAGCAACCACAAGGGAGGCATGTACACACCACTATCAATTCCTTCAAAGTCATGGGAGATTGTTCCTATAGATTTCATTGGAGGACTTTTGTAAACGAGGAATAGGCATGACTACTTGTATGTGGTTGGAAATAGATTTAGCAAGATGCATGTTCCAATTGCTTGTAACAAGACCATAGATGCCAAACATGTAAACAATAAGTTCTTTGAGCGTTTTTTGGGTTATTTTGGATTTCCTAAGTCCATTATTTAAGATAGGGATACAAGGTTTTTGAGCATATTGTGGAAGACGTTTTAAGATAAACTAGATACTACGTTGAGTGGGTCTAATTCATTCCATTCTCAAACTAATTGTTGAACTAATGTAGTCAATACAAAATTGGTACATTTATTAAGATGATACCATGATAGGCATCCTAAGACATCGGATGAAAGTGTACCTCACATACAAAATTCCTAAAATAAGGAAATTCATTCATCTACCAATATGGTTCCATTTGAAGTGTGCTTTGGGTATCTACCTCATCTCCACCTGATTTGGCATATGGAGATGAAAAGGGTAAAGAAGGTGTTTCAAACAAAAGAAGAGGGAAAAGATGATTTTTTTTTTCAAAATCATAACGAAAGTTCTTTATCAAGTCCAAGAGATGTCGCAAAAGACACAAGAAAAGTAGGCTAGAGATGACCATCATAGAAGGAGCACAAGTTTCAAGTAGGTGGCAAATTTTGGTTACATGATTTATACATTAGTTGAAAAAGTTGAAAACTTGAATTATATGAACCAAGCATTCTAGATCAAGAAAGTGGTATTGAATAAATCATACACCAAGGGTAGAATTCATAGTTTCAAAGACATGGAGAGAAGTCGAAGAAAATTTGAGATTGGAAAAGAACTTCAGATCCAATGGATCAGGAAAACGCAAATATTGGTGAATTGTACAAAATATCAAACTCTAACAAATGCTAAGTGGTTTTAAATAGAGAAGGTGAGGGAATGGTTTCCTCATTTTATTAAAAAGTAGTTTTTGTGAGATCAAATCCTTCCCATTAACAGGTCATATAAAGACAATGCCACTACTTCCATGCAAAATTCTAAGCCAGGAAAAAAGATCAAGAGTAAATGCACAGTTTGTGATTTCCTTAACTACCACGTCAACAACCAATTTCACTTCTAGTATCAAGAAGAGAATGATCCTTTTGTTTCATGTGCCTAGAATTCACCCAACACGTGATAGACGTTGACCATTACCATGGGAAGCACAAAAAGATAGGGAAGTAAATAAGAAGGGTTCCAATAAATGTTTTGATCATTCCAAGGCATAAATTCACAACTGGAGAAGGTGTACAACAATCCAAGGAGTGTTGAGGAGTCCTGGAACATCAATAAAGTTCATTTAACATCGTCCTAATCCATTACCGTGACTCATTCATTCATACTAGCCTTGTACATGCTCAGTTCAGAAGAGGAAATAAAGTCATTTGTTGATTCCTCCATGTGGATGTTTTCCATAAGGGTTTTATAAATTTATACTACGTATATCTAGTCTATTGATACATAAATGTGGTTTTCAACTCAGTTTCATAAGGTGTGGTGTTAATCTCCTTCAGCTAGGTTTGGCGTGTTATCGCACAAGTTGTAGGTTGGGCAAAGTTCGACCCAACCACCAAGTGGCGACAACTAAGGGACATTGTACCCAATGTCACCTCGATATAGGTCTCACGCTTCAAGGGTGACTATGTCACTATAGGGAGGCGATTCCAGTGACCCTAGGGGATTGAGACAGACGAAAGGGAAGGAAGAGAAGTATCCCCCTAAAATTCAATGACAAAAGAAAAAAGTGGCTTTGATGACTCGTCTTTGGGTGGTTTAAGGTTGCCAAGTCTTTGGGTATCTGCAAAAGTGTGTGTACCTGCCTGAGACACAAGAAAAGCCACACTTGCATATAGTATGTTAGGTGGACAAGAAAGTTAAGATTGTTGTCCCTAATTTGCAGCGATCAAATAGTATTAGCTATCAACAATATAATGATTGCAGGGGTTGCAATTAAAGCTGCTACAAGTTCAGTTAAACATGCAATAGGTGAACCAACAATGACTACTCTAGCTTGCACAAAATAGTATGAAAATTGAGTAGTCAAACAAGGTTGTTATGAAACAGTTTTGCAGAGATAATTTCCATCCTTATGCTCGTAACAAAAAATTCATTACAACAACAAAATTACCCAATAAAAACTACCCAAATATTGACCAAAAAGTGTGTTATAACGGGTAAAATATGAGGGCAAAGTTTTAACTTAAGTCTAGGGTTAGTTTGTGAGTTATTAGGGTTAGAAAAGTTAGGGTTTATTCAACCATATGGATGTAGGGTTAGAGTTATAACAACATCAAAAGTTGTTGGTAAAAGGGGATGCCTCAATGAGGCAAGTTAGCTCACAACATGGAGAAGAAAGTCCAAGTGCAAGAGCTTCAAAAGAATGACTTTTCATGTTTCCCAAGTCAACAATTTATTTATACAATGCAACAATTGATGACTAGTTCCTTTAATGGTTGGGTTAATGGAGTCAAGAAAAGAATAAGCTAGAGGTACTACCTTCCTTGGGGGTGTAAACCCTTTTACTCCCCAAGGTAAGTATCCCTAGCTAGGGTTCAAACTAAGAGGGTGAATTCCCTTATACTTCTCTTACTAAACCCTTGCTAAATCAAAACTAATTAAGCAATATTATGATGGAGGCTAAGGTAGGGATGCGTGCCCTTATACTTCCTAGCTAGCTCTAGCAAAATAACCTTGACTTGAAATACAAATGATAGCACAAGAATATTTTCTTACAAATTCAAGGAATAAATGTTAAGACAAACTACCACAATAGCAAGAGAAAAAGCCTTCCAAGGCTAGCGCATACTTCTACCAACTAATAACCAAGAAAGATAGCCACACAAGATCACAAGAGACAAATAGCCAAATATAGCGCAAGTCCTTCCTTGGTAGCTCTCACAATGTAGAGGCAATGTTATGAAATGATTTGAGTTTGATCTCAATTTACACAAAACTCTTAAACACAATGTGTCCACATAATTTTAGGGTTAACCACAAGAAAAGGGGTCAACGACCCTAATCTTTCCCCTTTACAAAATAATGTATAACAATTCACTCTAAAATTTACTTTTTGCATAAATGAAACCCTAAAACAAGAGGATGCCTCCCCTTTAAGGGACTTTTTGGCACTTTGAAGAAATCGTTGGAGTAGTAGATGCATGGCTAGGCCTCCAAAGCCCACTTGTCACTCATCCAAGTCCTCTCTTGATGGTCTTCGAGCCTTCTTCCTTCAAAACGTGCAACATGTCATTGAAAAACATCTTCACCACCAAACCCTAGCCCTTCTAGGTGACATCAAGCTTCTAAGGAGACGTTTTACCTCTCCTAGGAAATTTGTTTGGCATGTGAGGGATACGCTATATCTTCCAAGTCGTCTCCCAGGCCTCCAAAGTCAAGTCGTCGTGATCTGGCATGTGGGCCCTTGGTACCCATCCTATGGGCCATTATCATGTATTCTTGTAGGTCCCTCTTTTCTTACAGAGAAGCATTTCATTTTCTTTCTCGAGGGATCCCTGGGTGAAGCATCTAAAAGGTCTATATATAAGCTTTTATCTTTTTAGCCAACAACAATCCCTCTGGGCCTTTAGCCCCTTCTTCCCATGAAATGAGGGACAACCCCTTCTTGGGTCAATGTGCCCTAATATCCCAAGAGATAAGGAAATGGGGGTTTTCGATGATGGAAAGTCGTAAACATGGTTGGGAACGATATGATGGCTCTTCAAGGGAGGTCCTAGTAGAAAACCCATTCCATAAAAAGACCACTTACTAGGGAACAATGCCAACCACCAAGGTGAAATGAGGAAAAAAGCATAATGTCCAAGCATATGTCATGAAATCTAAAGCAGTCTAAGATACAACATACTCAAAATGACTCAAATATTGAAATGACACTCAGCATAATACCTGACTTGTACCTCATGGAGGAAGGCCTAGTGCCTTTTGGAAGCCAGCTGGTGTGATGGATTCCATCCTGAAAATCCTGACCTCTGTGATGGTGAGAATGGTCTTCATATGTGCAAGTGGATGCTACAAGTTGCCTCCCTCTCAGTACTCCATGTCTGCAAACTGAGAGCCTAGAGACATCGCCTCCTTAGTTATCCCTAAAATTTGGGGATAAAATGACCCTTACCTCTCCATAAACCATGCCCCAAACATCCCTTGAGGTAGATCATTCATGTAGTCCTGAGCCCAAGGTTGACCCTAGGAACAAGGATCTCCATCAGATGATGCAATGTATAAGTCATGTAACCATGCCTCACATGTGTGTCAAGAGTGCCAAAGTGGTCCGTCATGTCTTTAGAAAATCGTCCATCAATCCATCGATAATCATCCACACCTTTGTCCTTGCCACAGATGATGAGAAGTGCTCGTGCAAGGTATAACAAGGTGCATGGCCTCTGAAATCTCTCTCTTGCAACCTGTGGTTGCCACTAAACTCCAAGGATCCTTTGACTGTTGGGATAAGAAAGTCCATGAAAATGTGAAATCAACCATGCAAGTGTGTAAGAGGGTCCACATTGTGTAGCAAATGTAAACCAAGAAACCACAACCGAGGCATGTACACACCACTATCAATTCCTTTAAAGCTATGGGAGAGTGGTCCTATAGATTTCATTGAAGGACTTTTTCAAATGACAAATTGTCATGACTACTTGTATGTTGTTGGAGATAGATTTAGCAAGATGCATGTTCCTGTTATCGCAGTATTTGTTGTTGTGTAAAGCCCAACACAAGATTACCAAATCTTGTGTAACTACAAGATTTTCTACCACTGTCACCTTAGTAAGAGATCCCCATGTTTTAGTGATGGAGGAGGTCCACCACAGGGGAGGCTTCCTCGGTGACCTCAAGGGACCAAAGTAGCAAGTATTGTAGCCAATCATATCGTCCCCTCTTAATCACCTAAGTCGAAAGTCTATGTCAGTGAAATTGAGGAGATAGAAGATGTTTTGGTACCTGCCTAGAACAAGAACAAATTATAGCATGTATATGATGTTTCCAAGTGCCAATGTGCAATATAATCCTCAAGAGACAACAGGCAATGAAAATTAATGATAGTTGGTACAAAATTGTTTCAATTTAACAGTTTGCAATAGCAATTATGGTTTTGTAACAAGAACAAGAAAATTAGATCATAATTGCATGAAATAACAAGGAAAATTTAACACATATTTAGTAGATCAATATCCAACTATTCCAAGAATTTTTTTAGTATGATAGCTTGTTGTTAGAGTGGTGTATGCAGAAAATTAGAGTGAATTAGATGGTTGTAGCAATCTTTTGCAACGACAATGAGTAAATTAGTGAGCTAGTTCAAGTTAGAGTTATCAAAGTTAGTATAGAGCTTGAGAGAATGATAAAAGAGAGTTGTTTGATAACTTTCTTCACCAGAGAGCAAGTAGATTAGCATCTTTGTGGATATGGAATCCTTTACAAAAGAAATATAATGTGATTCGACAATCATAATAGAAAGATACAAGAGGTAGGGTTTGATATCTAAGGTGCTAGCACATTAGGGCCTTAGATTTCAAGCCTTAAAGAGAAAGGTTGCTAGAGTGCAAACACTTTTGGGCACTAGCAACATTTTCTCCCTTCTTAAGTTCTTGAAGCAAATAATAATCAGAGCAACTAGAGTAGAGGCTCCAGCAAGCCGAGAGGTCTGCCAAGCACGCAAGGGAGGAAGTGCTCCTTGCGCAAGCATGCAAGACACAAGAAGCACATGCAAAGATTCAAGTTGAGCGCAGACTGGAAAGAGTGCAGGAAAGGCTTGTTGAAGCATGGCCGGAAATTCGGAAGATCGCACCTCAACTGCCCAAAGCCAGGGATGCAGGAGAGTCGGAGCATTAGATTGAGCTGCTCCAAGGAGCATGGACACAACTGGCCAATC
>SNQJ01S0072684.1:50055-67868 GCA_010110895.2 Picea sitchensis
ATGGGATTTCCAACTATTTGCAATGGAAAGTCGGGATGTCAGCTATTCTCAGAGAGAACAAAAATTGGAGCTTTGTCAGCACCATAGTTGTTGTTCCCTCAGCAGACTCTATATATTTGGATTTACATGAGGTAAAGGAGGCCAAAGATCAGAAGCTTATTCTAGATGGGGAGAAGGACCACCTTATCCCACACTTGTCTGAGAAGAATATGGCCAAAGAGATGTGGGATGCACTGAAAAACTTGTACGAGGCGAAGAACGAAAACTGGAAGATGGCCTTGAAGGATAAACTGCATGATAATAATATGGGTAAGGGTGAGAGTATGGCTTCTTATCTTAAATGGGTAGCTCAAGTGAAAGATGAGTTGGTAGTAGTTGGGGAGGTCATTTCGGATTCAAAGTTGGTGAGGTTAGCCTTCAAAGGATTCACCAAGGAATGGGAAATCTTTGTGAAGTGTGTGGTGGGTCGTGAGCATCTTCCAGAATGGAGAAGACCGTGGGACGATTTCACTCAGGAGGAGATCCAGGAAGGATCTCAAAGCAATGGACAGAAGGGAGATGGAGTTGATGAAGAGAATGTTGCTCTTGCTGCAAAGGGAAAGTGGAAGAATAAAGGAAATTCTGGGAGGGACTTGAGAAAAGTCAGATGTTATTGTTGTAACCAGTTGGGGCACCTTGCTTCTGAGTGTCCTAAGAAGAAGAAGAAGAGGAAGGAACATGAGGGGCCTGATACAACTTCTACAACAACTATGGAGGACATTTCTTTGGTCACTCAAGTATCCAGTGTCGATATTGTTGGATTTGTGGGCGATAGCAGGTGGGTTGTTGACAGTAGAGCCTCTTGTCACATGAGAGGAATATGGTGTGTATTCCTTATTATCACAAAGATAGGTCATGACCGAATGGTGGTGAGTGAAGGAGGTATGACATGAGTTGTACCTGGAGTTAGAAGGGTTCAATTTCAACTCAAGCATGGAGGAATTCTTAAGGTTTATGGAGTTTTGTTTGTTGCACCAGGCATTGAATCCGCTCATGTTCTACGTAGTGCAATGCAAGAGACCCATAGTGTTTGACTGGTGTTACTCACTACTGGAAAATATGGAAATCCATCTGACAGAGTGAAAACAGGGGGATAAAATGAATTTTTGGTTTGCCTCCATCTTGTGCAGTTTCTTTTTCGAGTGGGTTCCAGGTTTGGGAATTAGAGTGGAGATTCTTCCTCGAGGACCTCGTGATTCAACCATGGCAGGGTGGACCGAGGTGATGAGGCGGCGAGGAGGAGGTAGGGTGTTGACACCCTACAATGAGGACTTCTTCTACTGGTGGTGGATACAAGTCATCTCTCTAGATGATTATCCCTACGAGGGGATCAACTTTAGAGGAGATCCAGACATGCCACTCCCACCAAGAGTCGCCTACGGTGACATAGGTAAGTAAAATATTTTTACATATTTCATTTTTTTTGTATTTTTGTATAATGAGAACAAAAATATTTTTGGATGGTACTTAAGTATTGACTAGACTTTATGTACTGTAGACATGGGTCCATGACGGCCAGAAGGTTTCCCTCGACATCGATGGAGAAACCGAGGAGACGAGGTGGCGGGAGGAGAGGCCGAGAGAGTCCTACAAAACGTGCAAGGAAACCTGTCGCGTCTGACTCAGTAACAGATACCCATGGTTTAGGTAGAATATTTGCCTGAAGCCATATAGTGACAGGTGGTTGGTGTACCCAAGGCATGGGTATGACTCTTTCGGCGTCTCGCAAACACCATGGTTTGTTACCATGACACACATCCGGCACCACGGGCGTAGATGTCATAGTATATTATGATACCGGTTGTATATGTGTATTGAGGGTGTTAGCCCCATTTTGTACTATAAACACCATATTTTTTTAAATATATAAAATATGATATTCAACTTTACTTATATTTTACAATGTGTACAATTATTAAATGGTTTTCTCTGCTTTTAATTATGTGACAAATACCAATCTAAAACAAAGTTAGCATAAGCATCGGATACATGATTAGAACTCCTTGGAATATGATAATAAGCAATGAAATCAAATTTTCATTCTAAATGACATACCCGTAGGAATCGTCGGAGTAAAGTAGGATCACGCACGCGGTAATGGCCATTCAACTTACGTACCACTAACTGGGAATCCAGGTGAACTTCTAGTGAATGAATGCCATATGATATAGCATCACGTAAAATTTATACAATGGAGCTATATTGGACCATATTATTCATGGATGGCCCTAGGCATACGCCTGTTGAAGACACCAGTAGACCCTCGGGTGAATAAACCACCCAAGCAACGGAAGCCAAGTTCCATGTGTGACGACTGGCCCCGTCTGCAAATCCTAAGTAGACTGATGACTCCGTTGACATCTGTCAACCAAGTGAAAAATCAATAAGTAACACGAAGAAGAAAAATAAATGAGATATATACACTAAATTACATTATTATACAAAGAGTTATGCTCAAGCTTGGGGCTCAAGAATACTATCTTTTCAAGTAGAGCCCATTTTTGGGCTCCGCCAACTTATTCCCTTCATAATCTTCTAACTCATAGGCTCCTTTTTCTAGAACACGTCGCACGATATAAGGATCATGCCACATGGGTTTAAACTTACCTACACCCAACGATTCTTTGGCTTGATCATACAAGAGGACCAAGTCACCCTCAGCATACAACCGAGGATAGACAAACTTATCGTATTGAACCTTCACATGTCGTTTGTTCACCTCGATAGTCGTAGAGGCGTCTCAACACTTCTCATCGAGACTCTCTAGGTGTAGAAGGCGTCGCTCGAGATTGAAAGTGTCAGGTAGGAGTGTAGATGCCAACTTAAGACAAGGGATTTCACATTCAATGAGTAATATCAACTCCACACTGTGTACTAACTGAAAAGGGGAAAATCTGGTGGCAGTCTTGACCGAGGTTCGGTATGCCCAGATTCCAGGGTATAGCATGATGTGGTAGTCGGATGTACTCTGACTGGCAGTTTTTTGAAAAATGGTCTTGAGGGACTTGTTGACAGCCTCTACCTGCCCATTTCCCTTGGGATAATAAGGAGAGGAATGACCATTTTTAAACACCAAATTAGCTTCTAGTTCATCCATCATCTCATTCTGAAAGTGACTACCATGGTCAGTGACAATCTCACTCGGGATACTGAACTGGGCAATAATATGATTGAATATGAAGAAAGTTGTTGATCCTCGGGTTTAACTTGAATTTGATTATATCCTGAAAATCCATCCATAAAGGAAATTACTTTGTTTCTCACACACTCATCGAGAATCTGATCGATGAAAGGTGTGGGAAAGTTATCTTTAGGACAAGCCTTGTTCAAATCACAGAAATCCATATATACACGGATGGTTCCTTGTTTCTTATCTATAGGAACGAGGTTATATGACCATTCAGTTAGAGGAACCGGGTAGATGAAGCCAACATTTAGTAGCTTCTCCACCTCTGCCTTAATAGAAGGGGTCTTTCAAGGGTTGAAAGCTCTAAGATGTTCCCGAATAGGTTTAGCATACGGATAAGTTTTAATCTCATGTTCGACAATACGAGGGTCGATCCCTAGCATCTCTTCATAGGACCAAGCAAATACGTCTCGAAATTCCTTGAACAGTTCGCTGTAGATCGGGATTTCTTCTAGTGAACAATCTGCACCGATATTTACATTTTCAACCTTACTAGGGGTACAAGATATGTCGATATAGACGGTAGGATAAATGCTCGCCATATTTTCTTCAGCATAAATGTCATGCGTATCAAGTGGAACTACGACGTCACAGACTATCTCACTCAAAGTAGATCGAAAATCGTCATGTTCGATTCTTTCAATCTCTAGGAGAAAATAAGAGCGATGATGCATATCATCCCAGGGTTTGTCGGAACCATTCATGGCTTCGATGATGGTTTCATCCGAAGGCAAAGTCCCATCGAGGCAATCATGTGAACAAGACAACGGGGTGGCCCACACGGGCCTAAAAATGGGAAATTCCTCGTCCGTCGGCGAGGGAGCAGGATCAGGATCAACAGAAGAGTCAAGAACAACCTCATACGCAATATTTGTTCTCGATAGTGGCATGGCCATCCCAGCATGCAACTGAACTTCACAAGACGAAGTCGAGGAAGGGAGGTTCCATGGATCATCAAAATAAGATGTGCAGAAAGGAATGGACCTCCCAGTCGAGACGGGCGTACTAGACATGGCATAAACGTGATGGTTCGGTGATGAGAAGTCGAAAGTACCCATAAGGGAAGAATACATTCCAACACCGATATTCTCAATTGTCGAATGATAACTGTCGATCACAGGGATCAATTTTCCAAGAGATGCATTAGGACTAGAGCACGCAAAGGATAACTAATCGATCGTCACAATTTTCCCTTAATGAGGAAAGCAAAGAGTAGGGAAGACAAATGACACAACGACGATCATAGCATAAGTCCAATTGCGACCTAGTAACAAGTTATAATCAAGAGGCACATCAACTACCTCCATTTCGACCTCTACCGTCTTCCCACCTAACTCAACTGGAAAGGCAGGAATAATACCATGAGGGCGGAAGGAATGACTTTCCAAAGAATTCAACATGTTAGATGACTTGGAAAGGTTCGGAGAACCGAGAGCCTTCCAACAAACCAGAGACATCACACACATAGCAGTGCCTTCATCAACAACCGCACGTTTGATGGTATACTTGGAATACTCCACGTGGATTTGGAAAGCCACATGTAAGACAAGCGAGGCTTAACATATGTGATGTCAAACTTGATAACCTTTGAGCCACTGGGTTCTAGAGTACTCCTAAAGTAGAGAGTAAGGCATTCCTCTATGAAGGACACGTCTGGAGTACCTCCAAAGTCGACATCACACAAGGGGTTTGACCCAGGTCCTCAACAATGGAGTAGTTCTGGGTGGCTCTAGCATTTGGATTAAGGGTAGAGCACTTGAGTACTCCTTTCGAAATACGAGGCGGTAGCTTTGGTTTCTCAATCTGTAAATTCATCTCTGAAGGAGGAGGAGGAGATTCTAGACCAGGAATAGTTTGTTTAGAACTATAGTCTCGAGATCGAGTGGCTATATCAATTTTTTTCATCGACCATGTTGATACATAAATGGTCTCCATCTTGCGATTGTTGTCTTTAACCTCCACCAACAACATTTCCTATGTTTGAGGAGCTTGAGGCTAAGTGTTGATTATGAGGGAATGGATTCGTTAGCACGGTGGGCGATTGAGCTAATATCCTCACATCTTCGACAAGTTTGGGGCACAATGGGTAAGGTGATCATCTGTGCAAAGATTATAGGGAAACTTCACCTTACGTTTTTATCGTTTTCCCTCTCTAGCATTACTACTCGTCTTCTCATTATTATTATTATCCTTGGGTTTATTACCATTTGTCCCACCCTTTTGGTTGTTACGTCATTTCTTCTTATTCCCTCTTGGTCGCTGGTTACCATTCAGGTTGGCCGATGATTGCACTGAGTGTACATCCGCTGACTGGGTGGGGTTGGAGGATACAGATGAGGTTGGTCCTCCTGCAGAATGGATTAAAGACAACTCTTTCAACTGGTTTTTCACCAAGTGTGCGGACTTTACATCGGTGGAACCTACGATGTCGTTTTCATGAGGTATGGGTTTTTTCCTAGGGTCATAAGTAGACTGTGGTGCGTCAAGAAGAAGGTGGTATAACATCCTAGACTGAGCATATATTAAATCTAACTGTTGGGCCCTAAAAATTGCTTCTTCCTCAGTGGTAATCCCGGAAGTAGCAACATCCTTCGAGATAGGAGCGTACAAGGACTTAAGAAACCATTCTAAAATAAAGGTCAGGGGTATAAGGGTCTTAATCAACCACTTTTGTCTATGCCACTCCTGGATATGGTCCGAGATATGAGTGGACGTGTCTTGACATAAAGTATACAAGAGCTCTAAGCCAGCATCATAATGGATGGGAAACTAGAAGTGGTTAAGAAAGAAGATTACCAACTAACTGAAAGTCCCATACACCCCCTTTGGTAGCTGGATATACCATTTCACAACAACTCTGGCAAGGGTGCGTTGAAATAATATCAAATGAATAGAATCGTCATTAAGGGAGTTCGATGAGCACCAAAGGTGAAAGATCATGACGTGATCACCAGGATCCTCTCCATTCTTACCCTCTAACTTCAAGATGTCGGAAGGAAGTTTGGTGGAGACTGAGGGCCATGTAGGATCGTGACTCACAAGGTCATTCATTAACTTATAGCCAAATCTGGAAAATTAAGCGTGGCCAGAAAAGGGAGACGGGATTGCGACATCTGGCCCCAACCTCCCAGGAAAGATTGTGCTTGTGTATTTGCAAGCCATCCAGGGTTCTGGTAAACACCCAGAAGTAGGAGGATTGGACCCAGGGTTAAGAGTAGGGATACCTCCCATATTAGGAGTCATTTGAGGGATTTGAGATCCACCAAATGAAAAAGGAGTGTAGGGAGGTGTACTTCCCCCAAGCCCAAAGCTAGCATTAGGGCCAGAAGATGGGATGGAGCTCGAAAACTACGAGGTGAAGTTAGGCATACCATAAGAAAATGGACTAGAGTCCATAGGGATGGACTAAACATTGTAGCCCAGTGAGTGGCCAAGAGACCCAAACAGGTTCGAAGAGGTAGCATGAGCATTAACTATAGGTCCGACCATAGTAATGATAGGTTCCTTTGGAACTACGACCATGGAGGTTGCAGGAGTCAAAGGGGTGCCATTAACTATAGTAGGTATGGGATTCGAAGGGCTCCCAAAATTCATAATACCAAGTTCAGTACTAATCCTTGTAGAATCACAAGTCTGAACAGTGGATGTGTGTGTACCACTTATAATTATTCGATGCCTTTTAGAAGGCAAGGACACGAAATCTGGTGTTAACTATAACAAGCGACGGGACCAGCAGGGAGGCTAGTTCGACTCCACGATGACTTAAGACTCTAAAAAATAAAATAAAAATATATCCTAAGGCCAACTAGTAAGCAAAGAGCACACCAAAAGTCAAATGGCCAAAATGCATGCAAACAGGGTAAAGTGGTTGAGTGGCATCCCTCCCTAAAGAAGGTATGTCTCTTCCAAGAGGGACATGATACTCCCTACTAAATATCAGAGGTAACATAATCAGTTATAAGGACCCTCGTGGTCTTAACAACCAATCGGTCAGATCCCCCCAGAGAGGTAATCCTCCATAAAGGTTGTGTGTTATCTGACCCTTATCAAACCCAGGGTACCTACAGAATAACCCTTGCAAGTAACCTATGAGATACCTAAGTCAAGCAACTAATCAACCACTATATAATCAATGCACATGCGAGAAGTCATAAGTCTGGATCACCGTATGGGAAGGGTAACAAAGCCCAAAACCTTGAAAGCACCTCCTCTCACAGAGGTATGGGCACTAGCAACATCCCCAAATATGAATAATTCCACAGAAATATCTTTGATTCTAGGCGAGTATCCGGGGGATATCCCTTCAACCAACTTCGTGCGACCTCGTGATTAACTCCGATGTGAGCGGAGCCTCCTGATCTTACCGATTATACAAAGAATTTCTCCACTCCTTGAATCAGACACATATGCTGATTTAATTGCCTTAGAGAGAAGTTTACTCACAAAATCCCATTCCAAGGCACTAAATCCTAGGCTAGTTTGTGCACCCTTGAAAATAAAATCGTTACTAATAAATTTTAAATTATAGCGTTGATTTTAAGGCTGTGATTACTCAAAAAGGTATGGTGGTGAAACTCATGGTGTTATGACTCTGGAAGGAAAGTAAATATGATAGTAATGCAAAGTCCTAACTTTAACTTTTAATGTATGATATGCTTCTAAAAATGATGCAATTCTCAAATTCAACTCTGCAATTTAGAAATAAAATGAAATCTTTCACTATATGCACTAAGATAGTGATAAACTAAAAGACAAAAATGTCAAGCAATGAAAAATGCTTATTTTTTTGTATTTTCAATATATCGAAAATGAAAATGCATGGACTGAAAAGTAACTTTATATATAGATCTACTGTGTATAAGAGAGAGATAACTCAAGTAGGATATCAAGCAATGAAACACCCAACCCAATGTAAAAGGACAATAAAAATGAAAAGATGAAGAGAAAACTTCGCCCAAAAATCCAACTAAAAGAGGGTTTCTTGTCATCTCACAAGCACTCAACAGGAACTACATATACCTAAGAAGGCTCAGCAAGCATCAAATCCCACCCAGCAAACACCAAACCAAGCAAAAAGACGAGGAAAAAGGCGTGCGCGACTGTTTGGGAAAACAGTGTGTATATACGCAGCATGCAGTGAAATGGAACGTGTATGTACATGACTGTCAAGAAAAAAAAGGTGTGTATATGCTTTGAAACAAGGCCAGGAAAGGGAGAAAGGCTGAAAACTCAGACCTAGAGTAAACAGAAGTTGTCAAGCAATGATACGACAAGAACCACAATAGAAACGAGAGCAATCTAAGGAGAAAAGTACTTCAAACCCTAAGAAAGAAGATCTCCCTACTGGAGTCACCAATAATGTTACCAGAAAAATCTCTCTATGGATAGGGTGAACCACAATAGACAGGTATGACTGTAGAAATCAACTCAATTCCAACATATGCTATATAAACCAATATGCAAGCAAGGTAAGAAAGAGGCCTACCTCGTCCAAATGTTTGATGATGTCCACCATTGAGCACTTTGACCCAAAGCTTTATACCTGCATCAAGTTCTTAAAAAACAAGCAGAGCACGCATATAGTGATAATATAAAAGGTTAGCACATTAGATAGCATAATCCATTAATATAAAAAAAAAAAACATTCCCATGGATAACAATTCATATATTTGCAAGATATCAATTGGACGGGAAAGGAGTATTTATATTAACAAATGATCAACAAAAGTGAAACTGTTACAGACTTCTGTGTCGACGCAGTTTGGAACCAAGAAACTAAGTTGCTTCCAACTGGGTCCCCACCACTTCAATCCTCCACCAATGGCAAGCTCATATAAGGGAGACAACGAGATTCTCCATCTACTAAGGGAATATCTTGGGGGTTGAACACTGAGTTCAGAGTTAAAGGACAAAGGGATGCATACTCAATAATGAAGTAATAATTTCTCCAGAGTAACTTTGCTCTCAAAGTTGAATTCTCGCATCTTTCCATAGCTCGGAATTGGCTTCTTTATAGCCTTCAAAATGCAACTGAAGGGTCGTGTCGGAACATTTCTAGTATATGGAAGGCCAAGGATTAGAGATCTCTTGTCGTGATATGGAAACTCGACATTAAATTTTTATTTTCTAGCACAAATCTCGATGTACGCAGGTTATAGTGGAGCATCCAACGTATACGCATTTTATATAGCTTTTAGGGTGAGTACAAGTTGAAAAAACTTTTTTTTTGTCTATGGATTTATCAATCATGGAAAGTAAGTCTACATGGGGGAATGGAGTAAGGCCCTCTCTACAAGATTGCATAGGGTGAGGCAAATCTTTCTCTAACATAAGAGGTCTTCATCAATCGTAAGGATTCAAGGTGCTCTTCTTAACCTTCTCTTCTCTCTCTCTCTTTTATCACTTTTTCTACATTGTTTTGGGGTAGATTAGAGATAAGTCATTCTTTTAAGGCAGTTATCACTCTGCCTAGTCCTTAGACCCATTTTAGGGAGAATTTTCCACATAGAAATAGGTTGCTAACTCTATGACATAATTTGTGTTAACTCATTTTATCATTAAATTCCTACATAGTATCACAGCCTGGAATCTCAGGTACAATGACCAGTGTTATTTTTGGGCAAGATTTGAAGGGGAAATATGTTGGTTGTTTTCTTTGAATAGTTGACAGGGAGATTATTGTTTGCATCTGGTATGAGGACTAGTTTGATGGAATTTCCAACTATTTGCAATGGAAAGTCGGGATGTCAGCTATTCTCAGAGAGAACAAAATTTGGAGCTTTGTCAGCACCATAGCTATTGTTCCCTCAGTAGACCCTATAGATTTGTATTTACATGAGGTAAAGGAGGCCAAATCTCGGAAGATTATTCTAGATGGGGGGAAGGACCACCTTATCCCACACTTGACAGAGAAGAAGACGACCAAAGAGATGTGGGATGCACTGAAAAACTTTTACGAGGTGAAGAATGAAAATCGGAAGATGGGCTTCAAGGAGAAACTGCATAATAATAATATGGGTAAGGGTGAGAGTATGGATTCTTATCTTAAATGAGTAGATCAAGTGAAATATGAGTTGGTAGTAGTTGGGGAGGTCATTTCGGATTCAGAGTTGGTGAGGTTAGCCTTCAAAGGCTTCACCAAGGAATGGGAAATCTTCGTGAAGTGTTTGGTGGGTCGTGAGCACCTTCCAGATTGGAGAATACCATGGAATGATTTCACTCAGGAGGAGATATGGCGTGTATTCCTCTTGTCACATAATAGGAATATGGTGTGTATTCCTTATTATCACAAAGACAAGTCGTAACTGAATGGTGGTGAGTGAAGGAGGTATGATACGAGTTGTATGTGTAGTTGGAAGAGTTCGATTCCGACTCAAGCATGGAGGACTTCTGAAGGTTTATGGAGGTTTGTTTGTTGCACAGGCATCGAGGCCGCTCATGTTCTACGCACTGCAGTGCACGAGACCCACAGTGTATGACTAGTGTTACTCACTACTAGTAAATATGAAAATCCATCTAATGGAGTGCAAACAGGGGGATAAAAGAAATTTTGGGTTTGCCTCCATCTTGTGCAGTTTATTTTTCGAGTGGGTTCTATGTTTGGGACCTAGAGTGGAGATTCTTCCTTGAGGACCTCGTGATCTAGCCATGGCATGGTGGATCGAGGTGATGAGGCAGCGGGGAGGAGGTAGGGTGTCGACACCCTACAATGAGAACTTCTTCTACTAGTGGCGGCGACAGGTCATCACTCTAGATGACTATCCCTATGAGGGGATCGACTTTAGAGGAGATCCAGACATGCCACTCCCACTAGGAACCGCCTATGGTGACATAGTTAAGTAATTTTTTTTTGCATATTTCAATTTTTTTTGTATTTTTGTATAATGAAGACAAAAATATTTTTGGATGGTGCTTAAGTATTGAATATAGTTTATGTACTACATACGTGGGTCCACGACAGCCATAGCATTTCCCTTGACATCGATGGAGAAACCTGGGAGATGAGGCGGCGGGAGAAGAAGCCGAGAGAGTCCTACAGAACATGCAGGGCAACCTCTTGCATCTAACTCAGTATAGGATACCCATTGTTCAAGTAGAATATTTTCCTGAAGCCATGCAGTGACAGGTGGTTGGTTTACCCAGGGCATGGGTACAAATATTTATGGCGTTATATAGATATAGATATAGGTTATTGCTTAAACGTTTTATGGCGCAATAGGATTTGTAATAGTATGTTTATACTTATAGAATGTTGCTTAGATATTTGGCGGCGCAATGTATTTGGCCATATATATATATATATGTATGTATGTATGTATGTATGTATGTATGTATGTATATAAATTGTTGCATGAATATTTTGTGGCACAGTGGTATTTTGACTTTAGACATATATATGTAGGCTATTGCATAAACACTTTGGTATATATATGTATAGTATGTTAAGGACAGGAGTATAGCCCATGCGGTTAGGATAAAATAAAACACATATAGGATTACAAGGAGTCAAGGTTTTGAGGAGGAGATGAAGTCTTATAATTTCATTTATAAAATAGCTTTGGTAAGTATTAATGTGGAAGAAGAAGTGCTTAAGCTCCTTGTAACAAGATTTGAGTTAAATATGTCTTTAATTTTAGAATCTATGACCACAAAGATTTTTTTTTATGGTAATTAGAGGTACATTACAGGTAAAGACATGTACAGGATATGATTAACGAATACTCTCTGAACCTATCCATTCTGGAAATTATTTACGAATGGATGTTTAAACACAGTAAAATCTAAATTATTTTACGAGGAAAACATAGACTTCTCGGACAGAGGGTCGCTAGACGAAGGGTTGCTAGTGCAGGGTATACATATTCCCATTAGAAAAAAATTATTACCATTACGACCTTCCACCAAGGGACATTTACAGACATAAGATTTAATACTTCATCGGTAGATAGTAATTTGTAAAAACTCATACGAAAATATGCGAGTATAGGGTTGACTCTTACCTTGATCACAATGTACGATTTAGGATGAATACCTAGAAAGCTATCTGGAAATATTTTATTTTTACAAGAGATATTGAGACTACCATATCGCATCCATGAGACCCTTAATGGTTTTTCTACAGTAGGTTTTTACATATTTTCACACAGAGAAGGAACAAGTCCCATGAACATGGTGTTGTAAAACCCATAGCACACGAAACAACACATGTCAAACTATATGCACATACTCATGCATGCCCTCGTCGCTTGGAATTCCAACCAGTCAATTCTAGAATATATTTACGAGTGGACAAAGGTAGGGAACTTACCACAGGGTGCAGAGATATGGGATGACTCCATAAGAGTAACCGAAAAACCAATAATAATGGATAATGGGCTTAGTAATTCTATAACCAGGCATATGGAAAGGCATAAATAATACCACAGGTAACCGGAAGACTGTGTATAACCAAAGGAATTTAAAAACCCTATTTCCAAGAACTGAAAACCTAGAAGAATCGATCGAGATAAAAAAAATTCAACAACAATAGTCTAGTACCACGCAAAACTTGTTGTTGTACCTAAGTTACATAGCACGTAGATTACCTCTCTTACACAGTAGCGGATCCAAAACTTCCTAACACCTTCTCTCTTCGTGTTTTTCTTCAGTCCTGGGTTTCTCCTTCTTTGTTGTCTAGGCAAAACAGGGAAGGAAAATTTACAAAGCAACATCTCCTATGCGCCGAGAGAAAAATGTTACAATGAATGGGTTATCGTTATATATGTTAATAGGTGAAGTTATCCCATAGATGAGATTTGCAATTTGTATGTCAAGAGAGAGACTTATTCTATCGATCAAATTATGTATAAAATCCCTATAGTGTATAGTGTAGTGTATTAGCATAAATATGATGGTATCACTAGATTGGGATTGTAATAGTTTAGGAACTAAACTATTTATAGTTATACCTTTGAAAATGAATGATGTCAACAATGAGACTTATCTCTTACCGCATAATAAAATAGGTGAATCTGTATCTTAATGGATAAACATTAAGGTTCATAGGTAGACTATGGGATAGTCAAATTATTCCTTAATTGTCATGCAATGTGATTGTTGTATAGCATAATGTAATTTCAGAGATAAAGTTATTCTACATGATATTACACTTGTATCAAGAAAAATATAAGTGTAAGCTTTCGAAAGTCAATAGTAATGGAAAAAATACTCTACATATACTAAAGTGATGTTTTGAAACAAATATTGAAGATGAGAATATATTTAATGTCCCTAACAAAAAAAACTTTATTTGGCAATTTTGGGGTACATTACATATGGTATCAAAGCTAAAGGTTACAACACTTCGGCATTAGGGCAAGGCCAAAATTATTTTAGTACATTTTATTTCTATCAAAAGAAAAACTAACAAACATGCTTACTGTTACAAAAAAAAAAAATTTGTATTGTTGTGATAATGGCATCACAGAATGAAGAGGAGATCATACTTGAAGAGAATCCTGATCAAGGACCTCCTAAAGAACCTAGACAAAACAATGAAGGAATTGCAGTCACCCAGGTTCTAGAGACAATGACAAACCTTATCATGGAGCTGCAAGCGTTCAAGGTACATAATGAGAAAATAGAAAAGTCACACGAAGACCAACAAGAGATAAATGAAGTGTTGTTGTGCAACATAGTAACAAAGAAGATCCCAAAAGACAACGACAAGGAAGAAGAAGTCAACAAAATATCCTCTAAAAATTCTAGTCCTGAAGCAGAAAACGAGAACAGTTCTTTCGAAGGCACACCAACAACTGAAAATAAAACAACCATAGGAAGGAAAAGAAAATAGTTGGATGACCTGGAAGATGAATTCAAGAATATATCTATCCTACCCTAGATTAACATATCCTAGAGTTCTCTAACCTATCATATTCTACCTTAGCCTATTGTAACATTTCCTAGAATAACCTAGCATAGAGTATGATATTCTACTTTAAGATAATGTATCCTATCCCACCTTACCTTAGAAAAAATTACCCTATCGTAGACTACCCTAACCCACCCTATCTTAACCTAGTATACCCTACCCTACCCTACCCTAACCTACCCTACCCTATGCTTGCCTAATATTACCTATTGTAACTTAACGTAACCTACCTTAAGATATCCTAGCTTACTCTAGGCTACCCTACCCTGATCTATTGTAGTCTAATCTATCCTAGTCTATAGTAACCTAGATTAGTATACTCTTTTGTACCCAATCCTATCCTACCTAACCTAGCCTATCCTACCTTAACCGATCCTAACCTACTATACACTACCTTAGCCTAGCCTCACTTGTCTTAGCTTAATATTTCTTACCCTCCCCTAATCTAACCTACCCTACCTCAACCTAGCCTAGCCAAGTCTAGCCTAACCTACTCTAACATATCCTAGACTACATTATCTTAGCCTAACTTGCTCTATCCTATCTTATCCTAACTCAACCCATCCTATTTGTATCCCACTTTAGACTAGCCCTCCCTAGCTCAACATAACCTACCCTTACTTATCTTATTCTACTCTACCTAAGATTTCCTAACCTAAGATAACATACCCTACTACCATGAGTTACCCTTGCTCACCCTAGACTATCTTATATTACTTTAAGCTATCCTACCCTAACCTAGCTTATCCTACCTGGACTTACACTACCGTAGTATACTTTACCGTATACTAGTATAGCCTAACCTTGTCTATCCTAGGATACTCCACCATGTGTATATAATGCACTAACAACAATGCATATAATGCCGACCAAAATTGCAAAAAAAATACCTAAGTGGTGTCTTTGATTTGATTTAAATCTCTAGCGGTGAAATAGTTGAAGTGTGGATAGCATGTAGGTCACTAAGTTTCTTATTTTTTTATGTTGTTGAAAGCGAGGATTTTGGATTCTCAATATTCAAATTCTATAACCATGTCTTATTCAACCACCCAAAAGTGATAAAAAAGTACGTAAGTAGTTCCTTTGATTCGATGTAAATTTCTAGCAGTGAAAGAGTTAAAGTGTGGATAGGATATCAGTCACTAAAGGTTATGCATATCTTCCTTATTGTTTCATGGGGACTTTTAGCATCGGGCTTTGAAATGATTGGAACTAATCATAAATTCCCTATGCTTTCTTAGAAACATTAATAATTTATCATTGTTAATGTTACTTCTAATCTCTATCTAAGTGTCTATGATGTAGTCACTACACCACTTCAATATCATTCCAAATTTCTTCGAAATAATGTTCATCTTTGTGTCCATAGTAATCTCTCTTATTTTAACCTTATAGGACTAACCTCATATACCTTATCCTATCCTATCCTCCCTTACAATACCATACCACATCCTACCTTAACTTACCCCTACCTACCTTACCCTTTCTTACCATAACCTACTTTACCTTATCCTACCTTAGCCCCCTATAATCTACCTTAACCCTTCCTACCTTATTCTAAACTACCTTAACCTAGCCTAGCCTCCACTAACTTATACCATCTTAGTCTAAACAATCTTATCCTAGCCTATCGTAACCTATCCTACCTACTCTGCCCTACTTTATCCTACCTCAGTATTCTCTAACTTACCCTATCTATTCTACCCCATGTTATCCTACACTAGCACACTCTAACATGGCATGATATACTCTAGCTTGGTCTACCATAACCTAACTTAGCATGCCTTAGCCTACTTTAACCTATATTAAGCTACCCTATGTCACCCTATCTTCGAATAACCCAACCTATCCTACCCTAACCCACTCTACACTATCCTATCATACTCTAACCTAATCTACCCTAACCTACCCTGATCTACCCTACCCTAACCTACCTTACACTAGTTTACTCTAATCTTACCTAGCCTAGCCTACCTTACCTTTAACTAGTCTAGCCTACTTTGGATTATCATATCTTAACCTGGGATAGCCTACATTACTGTACCTTAACGTACTCTAACTTACCTTAACCAGGCTTATTCTATCCTACCCTAAATTACCTTATCTTAACCTAGCTTAACCTAGCTCAGCCTAAACTACCTTATCCTAGTGTCTCCTACCTTAACATAGACTACCCTACCCTACCCTACTATAGCCTGCTCTTGTCTACCCTAACTTAGCCTATCCTACACTATGCCACCTTAACCTAGGCTACCATACCCTAACATACCTAGCCCTATCCTATCCTATCCTAATTTAACCTACCCTAGCCTAACCTAACCTACATTATCCTAACCTATCCTACACCACCCTACCTTAACCTACCCTGCCCTACCTTAACTTAGCTTACCCTACCTTAGTCTAGCCTAACCTACTCTATGCTTTCCTACTGTAACCTAGTCTAGCCTAGGCTACCCTAACTTAACCCGGCCTAAACTACCTACTCTACTATCGAATAAGCTACCCACTTTAACCTATCCCAGCTTACTCCACCCTACCTTGACCTAGCCTATCCTATCTAACCTACCCTACATTAACGTATTCTAGCGTTCTCTAACCTATCTTATTCTACCTTAGCCTATTGTAACATATCCCAGCCTGCCCTATCCTAGATTATGATATTCTACTTTAACCTAATCTATCCTATCCCACCCGACCTTAGCTAAACTTACCCTATCGTATCCTAGCCTAACCCACCCTATCTTAACTTAGTATACCCTAACCTACCCTACCCTACCCTATCTAATGCTTACCTAATCTAAGGTATTGTAACTTAGCGTAACCTACCTTAAGATATCCTATATTACTCAAGGATACCCTACCTTAATCTATTGTATCCTACTCTAGCCTAGTCTATACTAACCTAGCTTAGTATACTCTTTTGTACCCAATTTTAACGTACCTCACCTATCATATCCTACTTTAACCGATCCTAACCTACTATACACTACCTTAGCCTATCCTCACTTGTCTTAGGTTAGTCTTCCTTATGCTACCCTACTCTAACCCCCCTTACCCTACCCTACTCTAACCTCCCCTACCTTAACCTAGCCTAGCCAAGTCTATCCTAACCTACTCTAACATATCCTAGAATAGATTATCTTAGTCTAACTTAGTCTATCCTATCTTAGCCTAACTCGACCCATCCTATCTGTATCCCACTTTAGCCTAGAACTCCCTACCTAAACCTAACCTACCCTTACTTATCTTAGTCTACTCTACCTAAGCTAGCCTAACCTAAGCTAACATACCCTACTACCCTAAGTTACCCTTTCTCACCCTAAACTATGTTATATTACTCTAAGCTACCCTACATTAACCTAGCTTATCCTGCATGGCCCTACCCTACCCTAGTATACCTTATCGTATACTAGTATATCCTAACCACGCCTAGCCTAATATACTCCACCAGAGCCTAGCCTAAGTTATCCTACATTAACCTAACTAACTCTACCCTACATTACTTTACCCTAAGCTACCCTAGCCTAATCTACCATAGAATATCCTATCCTATATTACCATAGCCTAGCCTACTATAACTTACCATAGCCTAGCATGTCCTATCCTACCTTAACCTAGGCTACTCGACCCTACCTACCCTACCCTATTCTATCCTAGCCCAAGTAGCCAAGCCTAACA
>SNQJ01S0072684.1:67878-83384 GCA_010110895.2 Picea sitchensis
TCTGACTTTTCTCAAGTCCCTCCCAGAATTTCCTTTATTCTTCCACTTTCCCTTTGCAGCAAGAGCAACATTCTCTTCATCAACTCCATCTCCCTTCTGTCCATTGCTTTGAGATCCTTCCTGGATCTCCTCCTGAGTGAAATCGTCCCACGGTCTTCTCCATTCTGGAAGATGCTCACGACCCACCACACACTTCACAAAGATTTCCCATTCCTTGGTGAATCCTTTGAAGGCTAACCTCACCAACTTTGAATCCGAAATGACCTCCCCAACTACTACCAACTCATCTTTCACTTGAGCTACCCATTTAAGATAAGAAGCCATACTCTCACCCTTACCCATATTATTATCATGCAGTTTATCCTTCAAGGCCATCTTCCAGTTTTCGTTCTTCGCCTCGTACAAGTTTTTCAGTGCATCCCACATCTCTTTGGCCATATTCTTCTCAGACAAGTGTGGGATAAGGTGGTCCTTCTCCCCATCTAGAATAAGCTTCTGATCTTTGGCCTCCTTTACCTCATGTAAATCCAAATATATAGAGTCTGCTGAGGGAACAACAACTATGGTGCTGACAAAGCTCCAATTTTTGTTCTCTCTGAGAATAGCTGACATCCCGACTTTCCATTGCAAATAGTTGGAAATCCCATAAAACTAGTCCTCATACCAGATGCAAACAATCATCTCCTTGTCAATTGTTCAAATAAAATAACCAACATATTTCCCCTTCAAATCTTGCCCAAAAATAACACTGCTCACTGTACCTCAGAGTCCAAGTTGTGATACTATGTAGGAATTTAATGACAAAATGAGCTAACACAAATTCTGTCATACAGTTAGCAACCTATTTCTATGGGGAAAACTCTCCCTAAACTGGGTCTAAGGAGTAGGCAAAGTGATAAATTCCTTAAAAGAATGGCTTATCTCTAATCTACCCCAAAACAATCTAGACTAAGTGATAAAAGAGAGAGAGAAGAGAAGGTTAAGAAGAGCACCTTGAATCCTTATGGTTGATGAAGACCTCTTTTGTTAGAGAAAGATTTGCCTCACCCTATGAAATATTGTAGAGAGGGCCTTACTCCATTCCCCCATGTAGATTTACTTTCCGTGATTGATAAAACAAAAATAAATATTTTTCCACTTGTACACACCCTAAAAGCTATACAACATGCGTATACGCTGGTTTCTCCACTACAACCCGCGTGCATCGATATTTGTGTCAAAAAATCAGAATTTAATGTCGGGTTTCCATGTCATGATAGGAGATCTTTGATCCTTGGCCTTCCATATACTGGAAACGTTTCAAATCATCCCTTCAGTGGACATCATCAAACGTTTGGACAAGGTAGGCCTCTTTCTTACCTTGCTTGCATATTGGTTTATATAGCATATGTTGGAATTGAGTTGATTTTTGCAGTCATACTTGTTTGTTGTGGTTCACCCTAGCCATAGAGAGGTTTTCCTTGTAACAGAATTGTCAACTCCACTGGGGAGATCTTCTTTCTTAGGGTTTGAAGTACTTTTCTCCTTAGATTTCTCTCGTTTCTATTGTAGTTCTTGTCGTATCATTGCTGGACAACTCCTATTCATTATGGGTCTGAGTTTTCAACCTTTCTCCCTTGCCTGACCTTGTTTCAAAGCATATACGTGCATTTTTTTTCTTGACAGTCCCGTACATACGCGGTCTATCTCACTGCAAGCTGCGTATATACGCACTATTTTCCCAAACAGTCGCGCACACATTTTTCCTCATCTTTTTGCTTGGTCTGGTGTTTTCTAGGTGGGATTTGATGCTTGCTGAGCCTTCTTAGGTCTCTGTAGTGCATGTTGAGTGCTTGTGGGATGGCAGGAAACCCTCTTTCGATTGGATTTTTGGGCGCATATTTCTCTCTTCATCTTTTCATGTTTATTGTGCTTTTACATTCGACTGGGTGTTTCATTGCTTGATATATTGCTTGAGTTATCTCTCTCTTATACACAGTAGGTCTATATATCAAGTTACTTTTCAGTCCATGCATTTTCAGTTTCGATATATTGAAACACACAAAAAATAGGCATTTTGCATTGCTTGACATTTTTGTCTTTGAGTTTATCATTATCTTAGTGCATATAGTGAAATATTGCATTTTATTCCTCAATTGCAGAGTTGAATTTGAGAATTGCATCGTTTTTAGAAGCATATCATACATTAAAAGTTAAAGTTAGGACTTTGCATTACTATCATATTTACTTTCCTTGCAGAGTCATAACACCATGAGTTTCACCACCATACCTTTTTGAGTAATCACGGCCATAAAATCAATGCTATAATTTAATGGACAGATTTTTAGGATATAATCAAATTCAAATTAAACTCGAGGATCAACACAAGATGGAATTTATTTGTCCTTGGGGTACTTTTGAATACCGAAAGATGCCTTTCGGCCTTAAAAAAAATGGAGCAACCTTTCAGCGTGCCATGAATTTCACCTTTCACAATCTTAAGAACATATTCGAAGCCTTCCTTGATGACCTTGTTGCTCACTCTCGCAAGAGAGCGGATCACGTTACTCATCTTCGACTTGTTTTTGAAAGATGTCGTTACTATAGAATCTGGTTGAACCCTCACAAGTGCATCTTTTGCATTAATTCTGGTCATCTTTTAGGTTTTCTAGTTTCTGAGACTGGGATCATGGTAGATCCACTTAAGGTTGAGGCAATACTTCTGTTGCCTCCCCTGCACACGATTAGACAACTTCAGGGTCTACAGGGGAAAGATAACTTTATTCGTGACATATGCCACTATCACTAAAGGTTTCATGCGTCTTTTGAATAAGGACACCCCTTTTATTTGGGATGAGTGATCCCAAGAGTCCTTCGATGCTTTGAAGAAAGCTCTTTTGTTGACGCCTCTGATGAAGCTGCATGACTACAATAGAGATTACCTGCTTTATATTTTCGCATCTGAGGATACGATTGGTATGGTCCTACTTCAGGAGGATGATGAGCTTCATGAGCACCCCATTTACTATCTTAGTCTAACTTTACTCTGTCCTGAACTCAATTACACTCACGTTGAGAAGCTAGATTTGGTTGTCATTCACACAGTCCAACATTTACGTCTCTACATATTGCTTTGTAAGATTACGGTGGTTGTTGATGTCGATATATTTCAATACGTCCTTACCCGACATATCATAGGGGGGAAATATAATAAATGGATTGCCATTTTACAGGTGTTTGATCTCGATTTTGCTTTCAAAAAATCCAAGAAATCCCTAGTCTTTGTAGAGTTAATATCTGATTTTCCACAATTAGATGAGGCATTATCCATGTTGATTGGTTTGTGGATGAACACATTTTTATTGTCTCTTCATATGACCCCTGGTATGGAGACATTGTTCTCTATCTACAAACTTTGAAGTTCCCTCAACAACTCTCACGAGATGATCGACGACGTATAAGATATCAAGCTAAGAAATATACTATCGTCGGTGACACCTTGTATCATTGAGGAACATATGATATTTTGCATCATTGTTTAACTCACAGAGGCTCATATTCCTGTCATGTGATAGGAGGCTCTACTGTCAACAATCTACCTGCTATCACCCACAAATCCAACAATACCGACACTGCATACTTGAGTGACCAAAGAAAAGTCCTCCATAGTTGTTGTAGAAGTTGTATTAGGCCCCTCATGTTCCTTCCTCTTCTTCTTCTTCTGAGGACACTCATAAGCAAGGTGACCCAACTGGTTACAACAATAACATCTGACTTTTCTCAAGTCCCTCCCGGAATTTATTTTCTTCTGCCCCTTTCCCTTTGCAACAAGAGAAACATTCTCTTCATCTACTGCATCTCCCTTCTATCCATTGCTTTGAGATACTTCCTGGATCTCCTCCTGAGTGAAATCATGCCACGGTCTGCTCCAATTTGGAAGATTCTTACGACCCACCACACACTTCATGAATATTTCCCATTCCTTCATGAAGCCTTTGAAGGCTAACCTCACCAACTCTGAATCTGAAATGACCTCCCCAACTACTACCAAATCATCTGTCACTTGAGCTACATGTTTAAGATAAGAATCCATACTCTCACCCTTACCCATCTTATTATCATGCAGTTTATCCTTCAATGCCATCTTCCAGTTTTCGTTCTTCGCCTTATACAATTTTTTCAGTGCATCCCACATCTCTTTGTTCGTCTTCTTCTTAGTCAAGTGTGGGATAAGGTGGTCCTTCCCCCCATCTAGAATAAGCTTCCGATCTTTGGTCTCCTTTACCTCATGTAAATCCAAAGCTATAGGGTCTGCTGAGGGAACAACAACTATGGTGCCGACAAAGCTCCAAATTTTGTTCTCTCTGAGAATAGCTGACATCCCAACTTTCCATTGCAAATAGTTGGAAATCCCATCAAACTAGTCCTCATACCATATGCAAACAATCATCTCCCTGTCAATTGTTCAAAGAAAACAACCAACATATTTCCCCTTCAAATCTTACCCAAAAATAACATTGCTCACTGTACCTGAGAGTCCAGGCTGTGATACTATGTAGGAATTTAATGACAAAATGAGCTAACACAAATTTTGTCATACTGTTAGCAACCCGTTGCATTGGGGAAAATTGTCCCTAAAATGGGTCTAAGGACTAGGCAGAGTGATAACTCCATTAAAAGAATGACTTATCTCTAATCTACCCCAAAACAATCTAGACTAAGTGATAAAAGAGAGAGAGAAGAGAAGGTTAAGAAGAGCACCTTGAATCCTTACAGTTGATGAAGACCTCTTCTGTTAGAGCAAGATTTGCCTCACCCTATGCAATCTTGCAGAGAGGGTTTTACTCCATTCCCCCATGCAGAATTACTTTCCTTGATTGATAAATCCATAGACAAAAATAAAGCTTTTCCACTTGTACGCAACCTAAAAGCTATACAACATGCGTATACGCTGGTTGCTCCACTACAAGCCACGTACATCGAGATTTGTGATAGAAAATCAAAATTTAATGTCGGGTTTCCATGTCAGGACAGGAGATCTCTGATCCTTGGCCTTCCATATACTGGAAACATTCCAACTCGCCCCTTCAATTGCATTTTGAAGGCTATAAATAAGCCAATTCCGAGATATGGAAAGATGAGAGAATTCAACTTTGAGAGCAACGTTACTCTGGAGAAATTATTACTTCATTATTGAGTCTACATCCCTTTGTCCTTTAAGTCTGAACTCAGTGTTCAATCCCCAAGATTTTCCCTGATTAGATGGAGAATCTCTTTGTCTCCCTTATATGAGCTTGCCATTGGTGTAGGATTGAAGTGGTGGGGAACCAGTTGGAAGGAACTTAGTTTCTTGGTTCCGAACCGCGCCGACACATAATTCTATAACATGGTCGATGCAAAAATCGATATAGCCACTCAATGTCGAGACTATAGTTCTAAGAAAACTATTCCTGGTCTAGAATGTTCTCCTCCTCCTCTAGAGATGAATTTACAGATTGAGAAACCAAAGACACTTCCTTGTATTCAGAAAGGAGTACTCAAGCGGTCTACCCATATTCTAAATGCTAGAGTCGCTCATAACTACTCCATTGTTGAGGACCTGGGTCAAACCCCTTGTGTGATGTCATCTTTGGAGGTACTCCAGATGTGTCCTTCACAGAGGAATGTCTTACTCTCTGCTTTAGGAGTGCTCTAGAACCCATTGGCTGAAAGGTTATCAAGTTTGACGTCACAGATGTTAATCCTCACTTGTCTTACCATGTGGCTTTCCAAATCCACATGGAGTATTCCAAGTATACCATTAACCGTGCAGTTGTTGATGAAGGCATTGCTACGTGTGTGACGTCTCTGGTTTGTTGGAAGGCTCTTTGTTCTCCGACCATTTATTCATTTCACCCTCATGGTATTCTTCCTGCCTTTCCAGTCTAGTTAGGTGGGGAGACAGTAGAGGTGGAAGTGGAGGTAGTTGATGTGCCTCTTGATTATAACTTGTTACTAGGTCGCAATTGGACTTATGCTATGATCGTCGTCGTGTTGTCTATTTTCCACACTCTTTGCTTTCCTCATTAAGGGAATATTGTGACAATCGATCAGTTATCCTTTGCGTTCTCTAGTCCTAATGTATCTCTTGGACAATCAATCCCTGTGATAGACAATTCTCAGCCGGCAATTGAGAATATCAGTGTTGGAATGTATTCTTTTGTTATGTGTAATTTCGACTTCACAACACCGAACCATCACATTTATGCCATGTCCAGTAGGCCCGTCTCGACAGGGAGGTCCATTCCTTTCCGTACATCTTATTTTGATGATCCGTGGACCCTACCTTCCCTGACTTCGCATTGTGAAGGTCAGTCGAATGCTTGGATGGCCATGCCACTATCGACAACAGAGATTGTGTATCAGGTTGTTCTTGAATCTTTTGTTGATCCTAATCTTGTTCCCTCGCCGACGGATGAGGAGGATCCCGTGTTTAGGCCCGTGTGGGCGACCTTGTTGTCTTGTTCACATGATTTCCTTGATGGGACTTTGCCTTTGAACGAAGCCATCATCGAAGCCATGAACGGTTCCGAGAAACCCTGGGATGATATTCATAATCACTCTTATTTTCTCCCAGAGCTTGAAAGAATTGAACATGACGATTTCTGATCTACTTTGAGCGAGATAGTTGGTCACACCAGAGTTCCACTTGATATGCACGACATTTATGCTGAAGGAAATATGGCGAGCATTTATCCTACAGTTCAGATTGACATCTCTCGTACCCCTGGTAAGGTTGAAAATGTAAATACCGGTGCATATTGTTCGCCAGAAGAAATCCCGATCTACACCAAACTGTTCAAGGAATTCCGAGACATATTTGCTTGGTCCTATGAAGAGATGCCAAGGATCGACCCTTGTATTGTCGAACATGAGATTAAAACTTATCCGGATGCTAAACCTTTTTGGCAACATAGTAGAGATGTAAACCCTCGAAAGACCCCTGCTATTAAGGAAAAGGTGGAGAAGCTACTTAATGTTGGCTTCATCTACCCAATTCCTTTATTCACAACTTTTATTCTGATTCTAATTCTGAGCTTTTATTCACAGCAATATAAATATTCCATTTATCTAGATTTAGTTTCCACTCCATAGTTAATTCTATACAAGGAACTTCAATGTACTGTAATTTACCCTACGACTACCTTTGTAAAGCAAAGATCAATATTACCGAAAAAGGATTGCTTCCAGAATTTAGCCATGCAATGACTTTTCGACTACCGTAATAAATAAAAGACAATTTCTAACAATTAATCATAATTCAGTCTAATCATAAAGAGTCACTCAGAACTTAATTTACAGGATATTCTGTTAGCATTTAGACCCCATACACACAAACATGTTTTTTTTCCAGATATTATATCAGATTCGATATTAATAGATATACTACATCAAGGATCTAATCGTTTACCAGTGAATTGGAAAATACTTCACTCAGAATTATCAAATGAATTACAACAGACATATATATAATCGTTTAAATAGAGAAGGAAAAGAACTAACATATCTGAACTAGTTCACGGGAAGACAAAGGGAACAACCGCGTTCCTCCCAAGCGTAGAACAGGGCAACCAAAAAATTTGCATGATTCACCCCCTAGCCTGACCATGCATCCATAAGGGAAAACTTGGAATCTCCTCCTCAACAAATGTCTTTCAGTTTCAACAGACTCCTCTTGCCTCACACTCAATCATTAGTGTTCATAATAGCAAGAGAACTCGTAGTCTTTTTCCCCAGCATACTTGGCAGCGTCCTGCCTCCTCACATATGCTATTTAACAACAATGTATTTGCCTAGGTCTTTCTTTTCCCCCTCTTGGGAATTTTCACAGCTTTCTAAATCCTTGATTTTCAGGGGCTTCCAATGGCCAAATCTCTGATTTTCCACTTGTACCAATAAGCCCAGAGGTAGTTCCAACATGTTCCCCACTCATGGAGTCCTGGTCAGATGATTTTAACATGGCTGTTCCATTTGTCCTCCTACAATTAATATAAAATATTCTGTTTTCATACAAGTGTCATAGTCAAATAGTTAGTTGGGTCAAATCATATCTCTGCCCAACAATCATAATAATTAATCACAATTATCAAATTCGAAATTCAGAATTGCCATAAATGGAAAAAAATTTCCAAATTCAAATTTCCTTAAAATGGAATAATTTTTCAACAAATTTTATATTTCAGAAATACTTTATTTTTGGGGATGTCATAGGCAAAGCTACAGAATGAAAAGAACAAGTATCATATTACTCGAGTTGTCTTTCAATGAAAATCCAAAAGGTCAAGAGGAAGTTGAAAATTGTTCTTCCATTAATGATTGAGTGAAGACACAGTATAAGAAAATCCGACTTGACTCTTTTGGCCAATCTTATAGTTTTACATTCGACCCTTGTATTGGCCTATAAATTAAATAATAGTAGTATAAAAACAAACAACCTCTGCCACAGAGAATTAACCCCTTTAATTCTTGAGTTGTCGAAGCTTCTAGAAAGGGATAGAACAGATCTCAAATACCTCTTAAGCAGATGATGGAGGTTGTTCCCCATGTATTCTCATGACCGAAATAAAACCCTGCAGACATTTCAAAAAACAAATTATAGACTTGTTCAAATAGGAAATAAAATAATCTAATAAAATAGACGAGTATAGACAAAATAACTCTTAACTTAAATATCAAGATTCGATGATTTCCCCTTTTGTGACAAACTGCGTACTGTCCAAATAGAGAGGGAGGAGGAGTCCAAATCTCTCTGAT
Source organism: Picea sitchensis (assembly GCA_010110895.2). Taxonomy (NCBI): domain Eukaryota; kingdom Viridiplantae; phylum Streptophyta; class Pinopsida; order Pinales; family Pinaceae; genus Picea; species Picea sitchensis. The sequence continues at coordinate 76,651 of SNQJ01S0072684.1, forward strand.
GGGTACCCTCGCAAAACAAAGGGCCCATCATTAGCGATAAAAATATCTTTGAATAACCAAGGAAAGAACGAAACAAAGAATAAATAAACGAATGTCGGATTATATATCCAAATCGCATGATAAGAAGAAATTTATTGTCCTTTTCAAAAAAATAAAATGGCCAATAAAACCATACCAATCATCTGTATAAAATTCTATGATTAAGTTTTTAAGGAAAATATAGAGACAACCCAATGCCGAAAACTCCAGGCGCACATGCACTCTTATTGCATCCATAATATGAGTAAGAGGGTATGCAGAGGTAAATCTGACCACCTTTAGTTATCTTTAGGGTTTAAGCTTTGTTGAAAGGTTAGGATGGATTTTAATTTTATGAGAAGCTCTCTGACAGGAAAACCCAAGGCTTAAGGTTTCCTCGAGAAATCCCGGAAGAATAGAGAGAAAAAAAAAGAGAAACGAAGTGAAAACCCATTTCATTACTACTCAACCATAATAGAAGTAACTTCCAGAAAGATTTCAACGTCGTGGAATATGTATAACATACAGATGTATATAAGGCCTGGCCAAACAAACTTCTGACTACTTTTCCAATGAAATACAGTAGGAGATACCACAAAGGAAAGTTCCCAACGCATGGAAAATGACAAATGTAGGAGGAGGGCGAAAGGGCTTATGAGAAGGACCCTACTCGCATGAAATGCGTTGGGAGGGAATGCAGGAGAACTAAGCCGAAAAGATCAAATGGGAACTTGCAGTAAAAGGTATATCACAATAAATACACTTACTGAATGCAGGGATAATCTGGAAGGTGCTCCAAGCCACCATACCCCGTGCAGAGTAAGACAAGAAAACAAAGGAACACACATAGCTCAATTCAGAACAAACTTTCCCAAATGACAATGAATATCTAACCCATGACTATGAGACTGCACTGATATAAATGACTAATACTCCTGAGATTCGTTTTCGGATCCCTTTAAGGGTTGCGCCAATTTATATTTCGCCATAGATTTTGAATGTTGAAAAGGGTGTATCACTCCAAAAGAATTCGTTCTTTCCAAGTTTCTTTAAAGGTTTACATTGATTGAAATTCCACTACAGAATTTGGAATATTGAAATGCATAAGATTTCATGATAGATGTAAATTTCCAGGATTGTACTTTCGATTCTAGCGTCTGATATAATATATAAAAAGGGGTTCCAGATTTTTAACTTTCAATTTCATCGATCTTTATGCATCTAGCATTTTGTTTGCATGTTGTTTATACATACTATTGATCAGTATATGATTCATATAATACATGAACAAACATATATAATATTTACTATTTCTGTTATAGATAGTCCACTTCCGGTTTGTTGTGATGCTTATACAGTTTCCAAAATAATATATATGTATAATATATAAATATATATATGATCCATGAGATTCGTGTTGTCTCGTATTTCTCTTCAATTCCAAGTTATACTAGAAAGGAAGTCTCCGCTAAGTTATACAATTTTCTGAAATTTAATTACAGAGATACACCTAAACGTTTATATATGTACAGACTTACTCAACTCCGATTATTCATAGATGGATATGCTTAATATTTCAGTCCCAGAAATGAACATATGCCTATAAATAGATCTGTTCCTTTCAAGCACATTTATACACAGATAATCCTGACTAGAATTTCGATTATAGAGTTAAATATATCTTGTAGATGGATTTGTTCTTTCAAGTTCATTTTTATATAGATAATTTTGCCTAGCATTTTAGTTTTCAGGAGGAACCATTCCGAGAATTTAGTCTTTGATTATAAACTTCATACCATGAAAATATGTCATGCATGGAAATTATTTCAACTTAGCACAATTAAATGCATACTATCAGATACATAGATCATTCAAAAAAAACAGTAGAATATTTACATATCTGAACCAGTTCGCGGGAACACAAAGGGAACAACCACGTTCCTCCCAACCGTAGAATAGGGTAGCCAAAATCACTTGCCCGATTCACCCCCTAGCTTGACCATAAATCCATGAGGGCGAACTTGGAAAACTCCTCCTCAACAATGTCCTTCAATTCCAATAGATTCCTCTTGCCTCACACTCACTCAGTAGTGTTCATAACAGCAAGGAAAAATCAATAGTTTCCTTTCCTAGCATACTTGGCAGCGTCCTGCCTCCTCACATATGCTATTTATCAATAAAATCCTTTTTCCTAGGTCTTTTCCCCTCCCTTGGAAATTTTCGTATCTTTCTTAATACCTGATTTTCAGGGGCTGCCAATGGCCAAATCTTTGATTTTCCACTTGTAATAATCAACCCAAAGGTAGTTCCAACAGGTTCCCCACTCATGGAGTCATGGTTAGCTGATTTTAACATGGTTGTTCCATTTGTCCTCCTGCAATCAATATAAAATATTATGTTTTCATACAAGTGTCATAGTCAAATAGTTAGTTGGGTCAAATCAGATCTCCTCCCAACAATCATAATAATTAATTACAATTATTAAATTCAAAATTCAGAATTGCCATAAATGACAAAAAAATTCCAAATTCGAATTTACTAAAAACAGAATAATTTTCAAACAAATTTAAATTTCAAAAATACTTTATTTTTGGGGATGTCACAGCGGAAATCCAACGATAAATTCCATCGAAATAACTTCTCGTTTCAATTCTGTAATAACGGGTGGTTGTGGTAATACTTCCATATTTCTATGTTCATATTTTACCTATTGACATTCCAGACATCTCGCCGCGTATCTAACTATTTCTTCTTTCATTCCTTTACAGAATAATAAAGTCAGAAGGTCTTCCCTCATCTTTGTGACTCCTGGATGAGCCATGTATACTACTCTATGATCTTCTCTTAAGATCAAATTTCTCAACTCATGGTTCCGCGACATGAAAAATTTGTTATTATACCTCAACAGTCCATCATTTTCCAATGTATAGCCTTCAAAATTTGGTACCATCATGGTGTCTTGTCTGATATTTTCCTTAACCTATTTATACCAATCATCATTGAACTGTATATTTAGAATATTTTCTCAAAGATTCGTCTAAATAGGTATCATCGACAATATGCGTGGTCTCCCACTCAACGCATTTTCCAGTCTGTTGATTGTTCCTTTTATGTAAGTAATCTCAAAATTGTATTCGCTAAGCAATTTCGACCAACGCCTTTGTAGTGTGTTCAAGTCACTCTATGTAAATATGTGCTACGATCCACAGTGATTCTCCACACTCTAAAGGCATACACAATGGCTAATAACTCCAAATGATGTGTTGCATAGTTCTGCATGCTTAATTCCGTTGAGATGTAATCCATCACTTGACCATATTGCAACAAGACTCTGCATAAGCCTTATTTGGATGTGTCTGTGCATACCAAGAATTCCTCATCCATGTAAGGGACTTTTAGTATCTTCATTGTCGTCAACAACCCCTTGAGTCCTTGAAATGCTTCTGCGCACTTCTTGGTCCATACAAAATTATTTTTTTTCTTCTGCCATTCCATGATAGGAATTGCTATCTTCAAAAAAACCTTCAACGAATTGTCGGTAATATCCGGCTAAACCCATAAAGCTACGTACTTTTGGTATGTTCATTAGTGTAGGCCATTCCATAATATCCTCCACCTTTTTTGGGTCCACAACGATGCCTTCATAGGAGATAACATGCCCTAAGTAATGAATCCTCGGTTGGTAAAAAGAGAATTTCTACAAGTTCTCGTATAATTTGTTTTCTTGTAAATACTGTAGTACTAAGCACAAATGTTCATCATGTTATTATGTCGTTCGATAATATATAAATATGTCATCAATGAATACTTGAAAAAATTTGTCCAAGTATTCAAGGAACACCCCATTCATCAAGTTCATGAATACCCTCGGGGGGTTTGTCAGTCCAAACGGTAAAACGATAAACTCGAAATGTCGGAACCTTGTCTTAAATGCGGTCTTAGGAATGTCTTCGTCTTTTATTTGTAATTGGTGATAATCTGATCAAAAGTTGATCTTTTGAAACATTGTCGTTCCTTTCATTTGATCAAAGAAATTGTATATTATTGGCAACGCATATTGGCTTTTGATCATTGCCTTGTTCAATTGACGGTAGTCAATACAGAGTCTCCATGACCCATCCTTATTATGAAAATAACAGGCGCACCCCAAGGTCACACACTTGGCCATATAATTCCTAGATCCAACAACTCCTTTAATGGCATCCTCAACTTATGTAACTCAGGTGTCGACATCCGATAAGACGTTCTTTCTATCGATTTAGTTCCAGGTTTCAAGTCGATTGTAAACTCCAACTCTCTTTTTGGTGGAAAACCTGGTAACTTTTCTGGAAACACGTAAAAAAACTCTTGTACTAACGAAAGGTTTTCTAATCCTTCTGCCATGCCTTTGTCATTCAATGATAAGATTCCATATAGATTGCATCCATTTCACATGCTATTTTGTAAATGTAGGACACTCCTTGGTTTCTTCCTACAATCACTCTTCTTTGTCCCTCATCATCAGTCAAACTCAACCATTTTGTCTTACAATTGAGTATCATGTCATGCTATTCCAACCAGTCCATATCGATCATGATGTAATAAAATCCTAAGATCGTGACATATAGGTCGGACTTCATTACAAAATCTCCCATGTTAATGCGACAGTTCATAACCCTTCCTCCAACCTTCTGTTTGGCACTTGAATCCATTTCTACGTACCTAAGCGCATCCTGCTCGATTTCCTTTACTTTAATTCTTTTCAGCGTTGAACTAGAAATAAAGCTCTCTATAACACCTCGATCTATCAAAATACTAAATTTTTTGTCGACGTCTCGAGCACAGTGGACTGGTGCTCGGCCTGGCGGTTATTCATTGCTACATGAATCATGTCGACCCTACCAGTGAAGAGACACCTCCTTTAAGCACTTGCCAGTTTGTATAAATAAAGGAATCCAACGCCTCATTTGTTCACTCACTCAACTCACTCATCTAGTGCACAAGTAATGAAGGAAGCTGCAGTTACTAGTTGCCGGAAAAAGGAAGAGAGAGAGGTTCATTTCTTGGGAGAGGATATTCTCTATTGTTTGGTTTATTGTTTTGGCATTGTATTGGCTATCTATATTAATGAATTTTTTGTTGGGTTTTCTTCCCCTTGAGGGTTTCCTAAGATAAATGCTTGTGTACTGTGTGATGTTGTTTCTTTCAGTAAGATCCTTATTAAGTTGTTGTTATAACTATAATAATTACTATTGAACTCGGCATTAATAATAACAACTTAAGTAAGAAACTTAACATGGTATCAAATCAGGCCCGAAAGAGTATTGTCGCAGATGCAGTCTTCACTTTTGTCGGGATTCAAAAATTAGGGTTTCTTGAATATTTGGAATTTTTGGCTGCAAACCACATTGAGAATTACATCCTTCCTAGGCGCATATTTTGGCACAAGAATCAAATATTTTTAGGGGGAATAACTCATGGAAATTCAAACCCTAGTTTGAATTGGTACCCGAAAACCAGAACCAGAAACAAAACGTTGCAGTCCAAAATTTCGCAGGTCCAGTTTCAAGGGTCAAAAATAGGATTTTTCAGAAACGGACTATACCAGCATACTCGCCTCAGTTTTCATATCCGAGAAATTTGTTTTTTCTATTATTTCTATAGGCCGCAGGGCTAGAGTTTCTACTGCAAGAAAGAATGGCTACCAATATGAGGGTAGAAGATAGGTTGGAAGGATATGGAAACTTTAGATATTGGAAGCATACGTTGCAGATGATTCTAGACGAGAATGATCTCCTAGAACACGCTATAATGGGTGTACTAGAACCAAAGGAAGAAGAGAAAAACACCAAGCATAAGAAGAAGGAAAATAAATCAAAGAGAATCATGTTAGATTCAATAAAGGATCACTTGATCCCTCATATATCTGAACTACAGATAGCAAGGCAAATGTATGAAGCACTCAACAGGTTATATGAAAGCAAAGACATTATCCAGAATCTTGCCTTAAGAAATCAACTTTGTAATATGAAGATGGAAAACTCAGAATCTGTCTCATCCTATGTTATGAGAGTTTCTCAGATTAGTGATCAACTTGCAGCTATTGGAGATTTAATTAGTGACAAAGAGCTTGTAACCACAACCCTAAATGGGTTTCCAACATTTTGGATTCCTTTTGTACAAGGAGTGTGTGCAAGAAGCAAGTTACCCAAGTTTGATAAGTTGTTGGCAGATTGCACACACAAAGAATCTAGACTTGCAGACCAACATAAGAGATTATTTATTGATGAACATAAAGCTCTTACAATTAAAAAGAACAGAAAAAGTTCCTTTAGGAAGAACAATAAAGAAGCTAAATTCGTAAGAGTTCTAGATAAGAAGAAAGATGTTTCAAAGATTAGATGTTACAAATGTCAAAAGTTGGGACACTTTTTCTATAACTATCCTCAAGGAAAAGGGAAAATAAAGCTTCAAACACACATGGCAGAGGAAGAGGAATCTCCTCCCTCAAAGAAATCTTTATTATAAATTGAGAAATTTGTACTTTAAGTTGAAGATTGCTATAATTTATCATTGATTTTAAAAGAGGATATGTTCTAACAATCGTACCTTCCATCATAACTTCATAACTCCAATCATCACTTCATGATGGGAAGGTTTCACTACCCCCTTGGCATCCATAACTTGGTCTTGCCACTTCTTGTCTAGGTGCACCCATCTAGTAGGACCTGTCAACT
>SNQJ01S0072684.1:90728-102617 GCA_010110895.2 Picea sitchensis
TATTTTCTTCTGATAAAAATCACACTTATCGAACTTAGCATATATTTTGTGCTTTCTTAAAGTTTGCAACACTATCCTTAAGTGCTCTTCATGTTCTTTCTCTATTTTAGAATATACTAGAATTTCGTCAATAAATACTAACACGAACTTGTCCAAGTACTGAATGAAAATATTGTTCATTAAACACATAAATGTGGCTGGCGTGTTAGTGAGTCTGAAAGGTATAACCACAAATTCCTAATGTCCATATCTCGTTCGAAAAGTTGTTTTACTTGTGTCCTCATATTTTATCCTAACCCGGTGATAACCAGATCATAAATCCAATTTTGAGAAACTCTTTGCAGATCGTTTATCCTAGATAAGGGGTACTTGTTTTTAATAATCATTTTGTTTAATTGTCTATAATCGATGCATAATCTCATATTTTCGTCATTCTTTTTCACAAAGAGGATTGGTGCTCCCCATGGTGAAACACTCGATTTGATATATTCCTTGTCCAGTAATTCCCGTAGTTGAATTTTTAGATCTGTTAATTCCGACAAACTCATTCGATAAGGTGCTTTCGAGATAGGGGCTGAACTAGGTAGTAGGTCGATAGAGAAGTCTATCTCCCTCCGTGGGGGTAATTCAGGTATGTCATCCACAAAAACATCTTTGAAATCATGCAACACATAAAATTCCTCCAAGTTGGGTTTATTTTCTTTTTCTAACAGGTTTGTTACTTGGATGGCATAAACTTGACAACCCTTTCTCATGCATTTCTTGAATTGCATTGTTGAAATTTGTCTAAGTGATACTGATTTTTGTATACCTTGAACTGTCCTAGCAATGTCATTTTCGTCCTTATACTTAAGTGATTTTTCATAACAATATAGCACTTCTTTATGCCTTTCTAACCAATCCATTCCGATAATTACATCATAAGATCCTAACGGTAGAATGCTCATATTTGCTTTTATGTTTTGACAACCTAAACTGAACTCATAATCAGAAATAATGTCAACACCTTTTCTTTTCGTTCCCGTTGCTAGTTGTACCAGCCAAGATTTTGCGTGTCTTATTTTCTTAAGTTTATTTGATTCCACTATACCAGGAGTGATATAACTTAATGTAGCTCTAGGATCAATTAAAACATAAATTCAAGTGTTATTGATTTTACCTTCAATTTCCACCACAGAGGACTGGTGGTGAGCTTGTCGGGAATCCACGACTGTGAGCTTGTCGGGAATCCATGACTGCATTGATCTGATGTAAGCTTCTACCTACATCCCCTACTATAGAGGCTTCTTGTAAATTGTGAACAATAGTTCTGTTTTCTGAAATCAAACGTGGACAGTTCCTCCTTAGATGAGGTTCTCCACATTCCTAGCATTTTAACGATTCACGGGAGTTGTCCCCAAACTTCTTTGTTCCCAGATTCACCGTTTTACCGCCTCCTTGCGTTTTTGGGTTGTTGGAGTGAAAATATTTCCTTGGAAATATTTTTGTTGCGTTCCAATAAGGAGATGGCTAGTATCCCTTCTTCCGCTGATTCATTCGGTCTTGTTTCTTGTCTTTCCAAGCCTTGGGAAATTATGTCCGTTGTTTGTATTGGTCGTAACACATTTGGGCTTTCATGAATACTTCACTCAAAGAATTGGGATTATCAAATTTGATTATGTCCTTGTAGGACTGTGGTAAACAGCTTAGGAAGCACTGGATTTTCACTTTTTCCTCCCAGATATAAGGTACGAACCTTATTAATTCTAGGAATTTGTTTATCAGATCATCCATAGCCATTTGACCAAGTCGTAGCTCATAAAATTCTTTGGTTTTTATTTCATAGTAACTTTCAAATAGGTACTATTTCTTAAAGTATTTCTTAAAGTCTGACCATTCCATCTATTTCTCCTTTAGGCCCTTGGCCAATTTCAGGTCTTTCCACCAAATGCTGGCTTTTCCTTTCAGATTATAGATGGCCATTCTGACCTTCATATTGTTGGTATAGTTCTATATCTTTAAATACTTCTTGATGTCTAATAACCATGCTTCGACTGCCTCCCTTGTTCTGGATTCCCCGTCAAAGGTAGAGGGTTTGATTTTCTTAAATTCTCCATCCAGGTGATCCACTTGTTTCCTTTTTCCGCCTGATTTTGTTTTATCTTCAACTGAAGGTGTACCTTCAGATGAGTTGTCCCCTTTCTCTGCCTTAGGACCAGAATTCTTGGAGGCCCTTTTATTGACCTCTTCTTCCTAGTTATCGTCCTTTGGGGTTTTCTTTGTCACTATACTTCGCAACAAGACTTCATTTATTTCCTATTGTTTCTGTTATGCTTTTTTCAGTTTCCCATTGTTTGTATTGAAAGCCTGCAGCTCAACAATGAGATTTTTCATCGTTTCCAGAACTTTGGTAGGTGAGATGCTGTCACTATTTTGTCTCTGATCTTGAAGAGGTCTTTGTCTAGGATTCTCTTCAAGTTTGATTTCTGCTTCATCCTGGGTTGCCATGATTAATACAGAACATAAAATATTTTTTTGTTTGTAATAGGAATGGTTTGTTTGTTTTACATAGACAAAAATATGTGCTAATTTTTCCCTATTCAAGGTCCAAGTGTTGTAACCTTTTCTCTGATACCATATGTAATGTTTCCCATATTTTGTGATAATTTTTTTTATTTTTTTTCCTTTTATAAGATTGCTATAATTTATCATTGATTTTAAAAGAGGAGACCTTATAACAATCGTAACTTCAATCATAACTTCATAACTCCAATCATCACTTCATGATGGGAAGGTTTCACTACCCCCTTGGCATCCATAACTTGGTCTTGCCACTTCTTGTCTAGGTGCACCCATCTAGTAGGAACTGTCAACTGTACCTTCCATAAGAGCGTGGTGAGACTACTACTTAAGGCTTATATTTATTTGGTCCTCATTCTACAATACATGGTGTTTCGTTTTGTAAACTATAGGACCTTTTTCCTATTTGCGCAAATCCCATAGCGTAATATACATAACCTATAACACCCCTGATCATTCGTTAATATCATGGTGATTGTTTATATAAGTATTAACACTTGGGACAAAGTTGCTAGCGCAAAGGGTCATGGTTACTATTCGGATGAACACATGTGAACTAAAAGAAGTCAAGCATTTACTAGGCTACGGTTAAGTGTTAAAACATAACCAGAATGACAAAGGTGCGTGCTCTAAACCTAACTGGTCTGTACTTGTTCTTCCCCATAACTAAGAGTTAAGTAAGGTGGCAGGGGTGTACTGTCAAGTTTTAAAGACCTTACCTGCGATATTAAATAGAGACCCTGTGGCGTACTCCTTGGGATAATTCTCGGCCTTCATGCCCATTGCACTCTCTCCACCTCACATTGATCACATGGCCTCGAATCAGATATTTACTCTTCACCATTAATCGACTCATTAGGGGTTTTCCAGTTTTGTTTTGTCAATTCATATCCCTATGTTTATGCAAAACCTGGTCAAACGACCTCTGTTATTCTTCGGCCTGATGTATTGACCAACCATCGTGAAGTTGGGACTCACATCGATGATAGGAGCGTCTTCAAAGAACATTGGTCGGAGTATTTGAAAGGTAAGCATTCTTCTATACTGGTTATTATTCCTTTTTCCTATGTGGTTACACCATCTGGTAAATATACATAGATTTTGTTTGTTTCCTCCAGAGGGTTGAAGCTTTGGAAAGACTTAGCATCTATTCTATAAAGGCTTTTAGGTAGGAGCTTAGACTACTATGGTAAAAACATAGTTCAATTGAAACCAGTCTCTGTCGCTTCATAGTTTCTTGAACCCTAAGTGTTTTAATCTTAGAAGGTTTATGGGGAATAACAACATGGCCAAAAGTTGTAACTCTGTGTTAAATTTTTTTCTACGAGGGTTCTTCGTCGACGGTGGAAATTTGATCCTCCAATGTGTAATACTCATTTTCTAAGGGTCGACATCCTACTGTAATTTCTGTAGGAATGGTTCGAATTTCTTTTCGTTGAATCTTTATATTTCACCTTCCGACCTCCTCGTAAGGAGTCTTGGCATTCTGGGTTATCAACTGCAAATCCTTGTTGTAAAGTAATGTAGGTTTTCCTTTACTATTTGTACAGACTATAGATCTCTACAGGGTTTTCCTAACTGTGGCTCAACACGTCTGAAAACAATGATGGTTTCACTTATTAATTATTAGTCTTTAGAGTCTTTAACAGAATTCCCGGAGAGGATTTACCACATATTCATCCAGAGACATTCGACCGTTAGGAAACATAAAAGGGTTTTTGTCTTATCTTTATCGATAGGGGTTTTCTAGGCACCCCGAATCCATGTTGACTCTTGTGGTATATTATCATCAGTCATTAGTGCATATTTTATTATAGTGGAAAGGGTGAAGTCTCATGGTTGTAATGGTCCTGCAATTTTCATAATTTTGATAGTGTATAATTTCCGTATTTTTAATCATTTCAATTTTAACAGTTCCTTGTATTTCTTTCTAGTAATCAATGTTAACGAGTTGTTTATAACTTTCTAATGACGAGACCCCTGGTTTTTGCGAGGTTACCCATCATATCGACCTAGACCCACTTCTCCCTTCCAGTCTGTGGATGTCTTCCTCAACCGCGTGGATGGCACGACAGACCCATATCACCAGTTAAGTTATGTTGGAAATTCTAGATATGACCTATCTGAAGCATCGAATTTRTCTCTAATTCGTTATTCGAAAATTTTGTGAAATTCTTTTACTCATTACTGTCTTTTTTTCCCCATAGGATTGTTGGTGCCTATTGTMTCCCAAAATGGAGTCTCACCCTATACAAAAGGTACTCGGGTTCTAAAGTAGCGTTTTAAACAACATTTACAGGTTCTATTGCATGAATATACTAGCAACAATTATCATGGGTAGAAGTACTAGATTRCTATGGAAATTGGTTTAACTATGTCCTCAGATTAAAGAAAATCCCTAAGGGCCGAACATTTGCCTCCGTATAAATGAGAATATTAATGAGCAATGGACAAAAATTTYGCCATCATTCACAGATTGTAAATTCGATTTTTGTGGATAAAATTAAATCTGTCAATTCCTTGTTTTGGTATATTGGCTATGTTATTACTTAGAATTTAGGATGGATAGCGAACCTCGACTATTCCCAAATATGTAAATACCTATAATTTATATGATTCTTAGACAACATGCATTTCAATATATTTAATTTACCCCTGTATTATTTTATTTCCAGAAGACTTCGTTGTGGCCAACAGAGCGATTTGTTTTCTTTTATTTCATTGGTACCAACCTTATATAGAGGCTAGAACGATTTAATGTTTGTTATCAAAGCTATGCAATTTCAAACTTATCATTTAAATTCATCCGGCCTTCGTTCCTCTATCATTTCGGTTCAAGACTACGTTTACGTTGACAAACTTGGTTCCTTTTCATGTACTAAATTTCCAACACTTAATAAATGATCAATTGGACTTAATCGTCTTCCATTTTGTCATTAGCTCCTACTGATATACATATTGTAGGATTTTTGAAGTGAGTCTGGTAAATCGTATGGTTACCTTTATACATATATAATTATATATGTATTTGCATACATATTTATCTCCTATTAAGTATAATCGTTTGCAACAGTGGTTTCAAGAGGATAGGGTAATTCACCCAAATTCAAGAGATAACTCATAGAGATGTATAAAGGTAGTATAGGAGTGTAATATTCGTAAATTTCAGGTTTATTCGAGAATAGTGATTACTAAACAGAATAATCAGATATACATGATGCACCGAACTAGTAGAATATTTCCAACATCTAACATAAATAGTGAAGTATAATTCTATTAATTACAGTTACAGTCCCTCGTATATTTCCCATCCAAATTTCATCCCAGTCAAACTGCTTAGTAAAGTTTACTCAACAACTGTAGCTACACTATGAGAGTCTATCCTACTTATCACTTCATTCCTTCAGAATTTAATAACAGAGTACCTCATTCATATTTAAATAGGAGATATCCTACCAGCCAATAATTCACAATGACATGTAAACAGAGAAGGAGAAGATACACATATTAGAAAAAAAAATCGAACAACAAATGGAACAACCATGTTCCTCCCAACCTTAGAATAGGGCAGCCAAATCACTTGTCTTGTTCACCCCCTAGCCTGACCATGAATCCATGAGGGCTAACTCAGAACTCCTCCTCGGAAAATGACTTTCAGTTTCAACTGTATTCTCCTTGCCTCATAGTCAACAAGTATTGTTCGTAACATCAAGAGATAGATTTATTTCCCCAACATACTAGGCATCGTCCTACCTCCTCCCATATGCTATATATTCAAAAGAAAAAGTGCCTAGGTCTTTTTCTCCCTTGGGAATTTTCGCAGCTTTCCAAATCCCTGATTTTCAGGGGCTACCAATGGCCAAATTCCTGATTTTCCACTTGTAATAATCAACCCTGAGGTAGTTCCAACATGTTCCCCACTCATGGAGTCATGGTCAGTTGATTTTAACTTGGTTGTTCCATTTTTCCATCAACAATAAATATAAAATATTTTGTTTCATACAAGTGTCATAATCAAGTAATTAGTTGGGTCAAATTAGATCTCTGTCCAACAGTCATAATCATTAATTATAATTAACTAAATCTGAAATTCAAAATTTTCATAAATGGCAAAAAAATTCCAATTTCGAATTTACCAAAAATGGAAATAATTTCCCACAAAATTTTAGACTTTAAAAATAAATTTATTTTGGGGATGTTACATCGCGCCAACTCTACCCCATCACATGGCCAGGCCATCCATTCAAAATCTCATCATTGACTTCGCGTAGAAAGAGCTCCTGTAAGGTTAAGAGCGTTTTTTCTTTGTGATTTGTGCAATTCTCCAAAATGTGTCTGTGTTTCTTTCTCAGTGGGAAGGATGTCGACTTGGATGATGTTTCCTGGTGGAAACAGACATCATTATCCATCCTCCCTAGTAAGTTTACGATGTTACTGTAATATAATTAATAGAGTGGAACCTCAGATTGTCATTACAGTGGAAGAAACCCTCGTACTGTGATTCTTATTATGACTTTACATTTTGTTTCCCTATTATCGTTACTCTTTGTAACTTCCTGGATTGTTCCCACTCCTGGATAATCAGATTATTCTGTTGTTTCATCCTCAATATTTCTGAAAGGACTCGGCATTCCACCTCCTTGTTTCCAATTCAAAGAATTTGCACATGCATAGTTTTTTCGTGTGTATTTCAATCTTAGGGTTTTGTTATTTTCCCTCAAATTCTTTGCGGTCCCTCTATTGATATGACTTGAGGCCTTATATTGAACTTCTACGAGGTTACGCGAGGTTCTAGTATGGATTTTGAAGGTACACATTGTATAGTGCATAATTACTTTATTTTTCCTAAAAAAAATAGAATCCACCATTTTGCAGTTTCATCGGGCCCTTAATTGGTCCTTACGAATATAATGTCTCCTCAAAGAAATAAAGTATTCCTGTTTGGCATCAAAGAAAATGGGAAATCTGTGCTTTGAACAGTTCGTTTGGGAAATGATCTACCACATATAATACTTGTGTTTGTAAAATTTCTTGGATTAAGTATGTTTCCTACTATTATTATCGTTTTCTGTGGATAGTATACGCCATTTGAAGCCTGGAAAATCCAGTAAGAAGGTTAAATATGTATTTAGCATTGATTAAAAATACCCTCTTCAACATAACTAGTCGATTCATGGTAGGTTTTTGGTATCAACATTTCGTATAGAATTTTATTATGTGTGTAACGTTTGCGATGATGCCTTCGGCCTGCTTGCACGACACGATTTATGCAATTTGTATTTTAAATGTTAGCACTGTTTGTTCATTTCATTTCATAAAGAAATTTATTTATATTCTTTTGGTACCAACACTAATGATGGGACCCTATTGTTTCGAGGGTACCCATCAGGAAGTCCTTGGACCATCCTCCCCCCGACATGGGACATCTATCCAACCAAAACGTGACAAGGGAAGGACATTAGATCTCCAAGTCATGAGTTAAGTGCCACTCTGAATTAAACTCTTTTTGTCATTTATCATTCTGTTGAAAGTTTTCTCCATATTACTTCTGTTATATAATACTAATGTAAATTTGTAATTCCTTGCAGGGACTTCAACCATGCACAAATCCGAATGTAGGCTCCTGTCAATTGCACAAAAGGTATTCGGGTTTCATTTCGTCGCTCTTAAAGGAGTTCCTTAGGTTTTCTATGAATTGATACAATTCTAAAACCAGAAGGTTAACATCGTGGTGAAAGAGTCCATTCAAAAATATAGTCCATTCTTTTAGCTCTGTATCTTGGAATTTAACGGAAGGCATAAGGATCATAACCTTATTACTGTGTAACTGATTGAATCGCATAATTAGAATATGGGTGTATTTTTAAAAGTTGTATATTCGATGTTAGGGTGGAAATACGAACAATGAATTCTTGCAGAGAAATAGATCTATTATATGAGTGATTCTGGAATGGATATCAACACACAGCTATGAACAATTATTCTGTCTTGACTCTTTTCTTTGGATCTTATGGAGAAATTTGATGGTTTCTTGTTTAGTCTTGTAGATTTACTCTTTTTGCATTATCTTAGATTCTCATTTATTATCTGTTAGTCTGTTCATTTGCCTTTAATAATATTTCCTTTCCAAGTATCTCTTTTCAATTTTGCATACTATTTACTTTTCGTCATTGTATATTCCAGAAATTCCACTGAGACTTAGTTAGACGGTTGTATTCTATTGTATTTTAATGTCTGTTGGATCTACAGTCTGAACCTACAATCATGCCTTGTATGGAATTAAGCTTATGTTTTTCTTAAGATTTATATTCCTTTAAATAGAATCTCAACAAAATAGAGAGATAAAATATTAAACTTCTATGAAGGCATATACATATATATTTATATAATATACATATATATATAAATCTATATGAATATTCAATGCTATCCTTACCTTACATCGATATTATGTGAGTGTTATGACTCTGTATAATTCTTTACAATACGATGAAAATGTATAATTACTTTCTATTCTTGTACTTATATAAACACAGGACTTATAATATCTGAAAATAGAATCAGACTAACTTTGTTTTAAACTAGAAACATTCTAGCGTTCTCACATTATTTCGATTCTACTCAAAATTTGGATGTACAGGCAGTTTTTAATCGAAGTATAAAATTAAATTGGCAGGGGGTTTATCCTACGTTTGTTCCCAATCATTCGTAGTTTAATTCTCAACAATAATTCAGACAGTATTATGATAGCTCTACTCTTTCAGTCATTTCAAATCAAAACAATTCTTAATTAGAAAGGAATCCAACAGAAACAAATTACCCAACAAAATATAAATGTATCATGTCATCCATTTAAAGAAAGATATATAAAATCAGAAAATAGTAGATGAACATATTTGAACCAGTTCATTGAAAGACAAAGGGAACAACCATGTTCCTCCCAACCTTAGAATGGAATAACCAATGTCACTTTCTCCATTCACCCCCTAGCCTGACCATGAATCCATGAGGGCGAACTCAGAACTCCCCTTAGCAATAGTCCTTCTTCTTTGGTAACTTCTCCTTGCCTCACACTCAGAAAATCAGTGTTCATAAAAGTAAGAGATAATTATCCTTCCTCTAGCATACTAGGCAATGCCCTGCCTCCTCTCATATGCTATATATCCAAAGCCATTTTTTTCTAGGTCTTTTTTCCCCCTTGGGAATTTTCGTAGCTTTTCAAATCCCTGATTTATAGGGGATGCCAATGGCCAAATTCTTGATTCTCCACTTGTCACATTCATCCCTGAGGTAGTTCCAACATGTTCCCCGCTCATGGAGTCAAGGTCGACTGATTTTAACATGGCCGTTCCATTTGTCCATCAACAATAATTATAAAATATTTTGTTTCATACAAGTGCCATAGTCAAATAGTTAGTTGGGTCAAATCAGATCTCTTCCCAACAGTCATAATCATCAATTACAATTAACTAAATTCGAAATTCAGAATTGCCATAAATGGGAAAAATTTTCCAATTTCGAATTTACCACAAACGAAAATAATTTCCTAA
Organism: Picea sitchensis; assembly: GCA_010110895.2. NCBI lineage: Eukaryota > Viridiplantae > Streptophyta > Pinopsida > Pinales > Pinaceae > Picea > Picea sitchensis. Next base: position 100,838 of record SNQJ01S0072684.1, read on the forward strand.
TAAATTTCAAACTTAAAAATAATTTATTTTTGGGGATGTTACATAGTGTCTTGCATGGCCTTCCATACAAAGCTTCGTAGGGTGGAATTCCAATGGAGCTATGAAATTTTTTTATTGTAGGAGAACTCTACCAAAGGTAGGTACTTCTCCGAATGGGTTTGATTATCTATAACATAAATCATAATCATGTCTTCCATAACCTAATTTACTCTCTCAGTTTGCCCATATGTTTCAGGATGATATGATGTGCTCAACTTCAACCGAGTTCCCAATGCTCACTGCAAACTTGTCCAAAACCTAAAAGTGAATCGGGAGTCCCTATATGAAATGATCTTGGGTAACCTGTGCAGATGGATGACCTCACTTATAAACATGTGTGTCACATGAGTGACATAATAAGTTTCTCTAACCGTAATAACATGAGCACTCTTGGTTAACTTATCAACTATCACAATAATGGAATTATGTCTATGTGATGTGAGCGAAAATCCCACAACAAAATGCATAGAAATGACTTCCCACTTGGACATAGGAACATCATGTGGTTGTAGGAGACTTGTCAGGTGGTGGTGGTCAACCTTCACTTGTTGACACTCTAGGCACTTGGTGATGAACTGGACTACATCACAGTTCATGCTTTCCCAAAAGAAAAGCTTCCTCATGTCCGTGTACATTTTCTTCACACCCGGATTGCACAATAAATTTCTCTATGGGCTTCCTTGAGTATAATGTTTCAAATATCCCCACCTTTGGCGATGTACATCCTTCCCTGATATCTTAACAATCCATCTGCTCTCAGGCTATATCCTTCATAGTTTTGATCTACTTGCCTCCCACTCTGGAGGGAGGTTAAATACCAACTATCTCCAAGAAGTTTCCCCAACACATGCTCCCTCATATTAACTTTTAAAGGTACCAAAGAGAAGACACGTGGTCTCTTGCTCAAGGCATCCACAACCACATTCTCCTTTCCCTTGATGTATGAAATTCCAAAATCGTACTCACTCATAAACTCACTCCATCGCCTCTGACTAGCATTGAGATACCTTTGAGTCAAGAGATGATTTAAGCTATCATGGTTTGTTTTGAGCTCAAATTTTCGCCCCACTAGATAATGCCTCCAAATTTTCAGAGCTAGCATTACATATGCCAACTCTAAATGATGTGTAGCGTAAATCTCCTCATGTTGCTTCAACTTTCTTGATGCATATGCTATCACTCCTCCATCCTGCATTAGCATGGCCCCAACCCTTGCTTCAAGGAATCCGTGCAGACTGTGAAGTTTTTTCCATATCTGGCACTCGTAGAATTGGTGCACTAGTTAGTAACCTCTTAATCTCGATGAATGCAATATCGCTTTCTTCTGTCCATTCATACCTTACCCCCTTGCGTTGTAAAGTGGTGATGGGTTTCACTATTTTAGAGAACCCTTCCACAAATCTCCAATAATAATCTGCTAGCCCCATGAAGCTTCTTACCTCATGAGCATTTTTTAGCACTGGCCATTCCATAATGACCTTTAACTTTTCTAGGTCCACATAGATTCCTTCAACGTAAATGATATGCCCTAAATAGTGAATTTCTTTGTGGAAGAAGGAACACTTTGATAAGTTACCATACAATATTTTTTTTTACACTTTTATATCTTATTGATATTGTTACTTTATCCTTTACCTTCAAGCTCTATAAACATTTACACATCCCTTTGCTCTACTTTATTTCCTAGGAATTACTACCATTTTTACTTCTTATTTAACACTTTTTACTTCACATTTCCATT
>SNQJ01S0072684.1:120646-139249 GCA_010110895.2 Picea sitchensis
AAGAGGTTTTGCGCTTGCGTTGGGATTTGGTGACTTATTTGGCTTTGTTTAACCTGTCGACTATGATTTAACTCGTGGCTTGGGCTGTGTCCACCCCCTCCCAACCTTATGCTCACTCACTGGGTATGATCCAGTTTCAGGGATTCATGCACATACATACAAACAAGATATATATACCAAAGTGTTCGTTATCGAGGTTGATAAGATATATGTACGCATTGTGTATTGCAGATTTACATGTGGGTAAAGGTGTGAATGCGTAAGGCAGTTATAGATGAGGAGGAAAGGGTTTGAAGTGATAATTTATTCATTTTTTTTTTTTATCCTTCACTCTTTGAATACGAGCAAGAAGATATCCACAATGGATTTGCTTCATGATTAATTATTGATTTTCTCCATTTTATTTTGTCAAACATAAAGAAATTATAGATTATACTATGTCAGGCCTTCTCCTCAGATGATAATGGCTTTCGGCTCCAGACCCACTCACGAAAAAGATTAGCAGAAGCAGAAGGAAAAAATGTGCAGTTTTCAGAGAAGCTCGGCTGGAGGATCTAGAAACATGACGAGGCAGTAGTTTAGCAGTTTTGCATGGACTTGTGTGTAAAAAAAAAGCACGTACTCAAGGTGTGGATGCATAACAATAAGCATACACTAGCAAAAAAAAAATATTTAACATTTTCCACTTGTATATCATTATACCTTTTCATTTTCAATTCGTATTGTTTATATATATTTAGATTTGTTTATATATAATCAAAATAATAGTGCGTTTGGTTTGTAGGTTAGGTGGGACTGGAGCTAGATCTTGGATCTTTGGCCCTTAGGCCCAGATTTCAAACAAAAGATCCGAAACCATGTGTAAGAACCGAATTAATTTAACATCAATTAATTACACAAACATAACAGTAAATTCTACTTGATTTAGAAAATTCAATAATTCCTTTTAATTTAGCACATACGCATGTTAAAACCTTTGAGCAACTATGTGAGACATTAATTGGAAAGAAAACTATTTCTGTGTATATATCATAAAACAATGTGGGTTTTGGTTTCTCAAATTTTCAGAAGACGAGTATATGAGGTTCAATAAACCATTAGCTAAGTCTTATGCATATAATCTGTTCACGAAGGCTATTACATCCCACTCGGTGCCTTTGGTAAAGACCTCTGTGTTTTCAAAACTTTCTTCAATAGAAATAAAAATACAACATAACGCTTGGGTTCAAAAGGGATTCTTGCCATTATCGGGGTTCTACGATTATTGTGAGTGCTTTGGATTCAGTACTAGGTTACCTCCGTAGTTACGGCTAGTTAAAGGTACCTCGAGTAATCGGTTCGGGATGTATTAAACATTTAGCTACAATATCTGTATTACAAGTAACGTTTTCACAGTGTCTTCGGTCTACCTGTATAACATGTTTTGCACAGTTTGTATGTTGAATAAATTAGTACTGCTGAATATTTATTTGATGAGAAAATAGATTTATGGTTTGATATCACGCTAATTATGGGGCCCCATTGATGCGAGGTACCCATCAGGAGTACCTAGACTACTTCCCCTCAGCTCGGGACATTTACTCAACCAGAAATGTGACAAGAGTAGGGCTCGAGACTCCAACCATGAGTTACGTATTAATTTTAATTTTTGTTTCCATTATTTACGGTTCTGTTGTGGCTTCTCGTTATTTTATTCTCATGTGTTTTACTAATGATTACAATTATGAATCTTTCTTACAGAGGGGTCAAATCCACGAGACTCTGGAGGCTAGTCCCTATCGTCTGCGCGAAAGGTATTCTGGTTCCATGCAAAGTACCCCTCAGGCTTAACCTTTCGAGTTTACTAGCACTGAGGGCCAAGGATATGTCCTGTCCTTATTACTTTAAAGAATTTTCGTCCCAAATTCTGTATCGGTTGGTTAAGGGTATGCCCTAATTTATGTTAATACTTTGGTACAAAAAAAGAACGCAAATATTGCGCCTGGTTGGATTTGTAATATAATTTTAAAAGGGTTTAATCCCCAACCATTCCTTTTCCTGTTTCGATGTGAAGTTGAAAATTACTAGAGTAGTGAAATTGAGTCTCACCTATGTTATATCATGTTTTTTTGTAATATCTAGACAACCATTCTTTTTGAAGTAATAAAATCATCATATAATGAGTTTATTCAGCTGTGGATATTTATGAAAAGTAAACGAGTTCCGTACTTTCATTTTCTAGGTTTATCATATTCCCTTATATTTCTGAAACTGGTTTTGTATTACAGAGCTTGAATTTGTTTGCTGAGTTATTCTATTTATTTTTCTAGAATTCTTCCTATTACTAGTTATGCAGTCGTTCCCAATATGATTTTCCACGCATGGTAGTATAGTAGTAAAATTAATACAGTAGTATGTGCGTCTAAGGGCTTGATTACTACTAGAAGTATGTTGTTGTATTCATAACTTCCAGGTTTCACTCATCATTAAAAAGTAATTTCTAACTATATACAGGAAAACTTATTCTAGGTATAAAATTAGCATTGGTAGGGTTTTAACTCGAGTCTCATTCCATCCATTCGTAATTTGACTTGTTAATCAGTTACATAATTATTTCGTGAAATTCCTATACTAGGATTTCGTCTCGATTTGGGGTTTTTGACTGTACCGGATGGAAATAATAAAAAATTGAAATACGTTTGTCTTCATATGAACTTATAACAGATCGAAGACTTCCAGAATTCATATTTGTTTCTATGTGATTACTTTATTCCTTTATACAAGATGACCCTGTCTTTCCATGATTAATATAATACACACTGGCTTTGCCACACAATTTACTATTTACATGTTGTTCCTACCACAAACATATTACTCAAGCATTTTATCAGTCTAATCATAAAAAATAAGTAGCATTGTTCCTATAACATGATCTTGTTGTTATACTGTAGGTGTAGTCTTTAATCAACATAATTATTTCCACCAGAAATCTACAACAATTCTATAATTTCATCTAACATGCATGATAGTAGGGTAATAATCTAGAATAGAAAACGTATACAATCATTTCAATGGAAAAAATACGATAAGAGGAAGGTAGAGTAACATATCTGGATAAACGCTGGGATAAAAAAAGGAACAACCATGTTCCTCCCAACCTTAGAACAGGGCACTCAAACCACTTGTCGTGTTCACCCCCTAACCTGACCATGAATCCATGAGGGCTAACTCAAAATTTCCTCCTCAACAGATGCCTTTCTACTTCAACAATCTTCTCCTTGCCTCACACTCAGCAAGTAGTGTTCATAACAACAAGAAAATATCAAATTTTCCCCAGCATACACGACAACGTCCTGCCTCCTCACATATGCTATATATCCACGATTAATCTTGCCTAGGTCTTTTCCCTCCCTTGGGAATTTTCACAGCTTTCCAAATCCCTTATTTTCAGGGGTTGCCAATGGCCAAATTCCTGATTTTCCACTTGTAACAATCAACCTTGAGGTAGTTCCAACATGTTCCCCACTCATGGAGTCATTGTTAGCTGATTTCAACATGGTTGTTCCATTTGTCCTCCTACAATTAATTATAGAATATTTTGTATCATACAAGTGTCACAATCAAGTAGTTAGTTGGGTCAAATCAGGTCTCTTCCCAACAATCATAAATCAATAATTACAATTTATCAAATTCGAAATTTGGAATTTCCATAAATGGAAATTTTTTTCCAAATTCGAATTTACTAAAAACATAATAATTTTCTAACAAATTTGAATTTCAAAAATACTTTATTTTTGGGGATGTCACAACTGCATTATTTGTTGTCTTAAAGTATACGCCACCCCTAATTAGGTTTTAGTAAATGATATCTCGTTTATCTGAGGGAGGGTAGAATCTCACGAAATAATCTCTTCGTGAATGTACAAGGCATTGTATAATTCCCCTCGTCTTTGTCGTGGTCTCAACTGGTTGTTCAGTGTTGAACTAAAGACCTCTGCGATTCCTACATGCTAAGATAACTTCAATACCAGCAAATCCCATTGACATTTCTCAAATGCTATTTGTCATCTTGGCTATCCCTATGACTTGAAACCAATGGCCAGGGTTTTCTGTATCAATCATTGAATTAATAATATATCCCTTATAAATTGTTAATGGTGCGTCTATAACTCAAATATCAAGTAGCTTTTTTCCCGTGTGGAAAGAAATAAGTTTATGACGTCTATGCAAAACATGTTTGTCCGTTTTTAAAAGGCAGTCTAAGGTCGACAGTTAGATATGCTTCTGATATAAAAGAAATACTTAAGGTTTATAACACTCAAATTAATATACATTGTCCATATATTAAGGTACTTAGTACAGTTTCTCTCGCTATTCATTATTTATGACTACTGTGTAAAGTTTTCCTTGTATTTCTTTAAATCATTTTTCTCTCGAATTGATACACAACAATAATGATGGGCCCTGTTTGATGTGAGGGTACCCATCAGTGAGCTGTTTCCTCATCCATCCTCGTCCATGAGCATCTGTCCAACTGGAAAACAACAAGGAAAGGTCATGCAAGCTGATGTCAGAAGTTAAGTAATGTCTTGACATGATGTGTTAAATAGACAATTATCATTCTGTTTTTTCTTCTTCAAGTTTCCTTAAATATGATTTTCTAATCTTCGTATGGTTAATCTTCTAGGATTTTTCGTCTATGCAATGATATCGGATGTTCGTCCTTGTACTCGGCGCAAAAGGTATTTGAGTTCCCTTTTTCACCCTTCTGGAGTTCGAACAATCACAATTTTCAATTTTAAAAGAGGTCATTCAAAATCGATTTCCTCAGATTCCTATCGGGTTTGAAAAAAGGAGACGAATTCCCAAAAGTAACTTGGGGTTTGGGCCTGATTGTTATAGTATGAATTTTGCAATGATTTTTCTATAGGGTTATCTTGTTTGTTAGAGTAATTAAATTATTTTTTAATCAATTACTGCTCGGGTCTCATTCTTCCCTGAAATTTAATTACCAGGATTATCCTTTTGATGACATGCCATGTTTCAAACGCTGAATGTTGGATCGACTTATGCTATATCTATAATACTATATCATTTATCTCATTTCGACATTCCTTATGTTTATTGCCGATGTGTTTTAATCTACAATTGCAATAGTTAGATTGGATCCAACATGAGTAGATATAATGGTATCAGTAAAGTTACGATTCCGTGTTTTACTTCCAGAACAATAGTTATATACCTATACATTATTCGTTGTTTAGGCTAAAAAGGATGGTAGGAGATTGAAATTGCATGTTGTATGTACATAACTATATGGTTGTAATTTATTATTCTATACCATCCACTGCCATGAACACCGAGTGGAGAGTTTCACATGTATACTCATAGTTAATAAATTTATCAATTACTTTATACAATGTGTATTTCTTCAGTTTACTCCTTTATTTTGTGCGAATGGAAAACATAAGGATTAGAAGGTTCTGCCAGCATGGGTTTTATGCTCTTTAATAATTATCTTCGAATTCTACTTTTGTATTATCTCATAACAGAACAACGACTTAATTATATTACTGTAATAAGATATAAGGAGTTACAGTTTCTTCGATTTAGTTATTTCTTATACGAGAGGTAGTTGATTCCTTATTGGTAGAATTTATGTGTTCAAATACTATGACAACAATCTCTGCATAAGCAAGGTTTTTGTTGTCGTCATTAATCTTCTTTTAATAAATCTATACACAGTACTATCTGCTGTTGTATCTATGTGCACTATATATATGTATATATGTACAAACCTACTCAACCCAAATATTCATAGATAGATCTGTCCAATATTTCGATTGCACAAAAAAAATTACATACTCCTATAGATAAATCTATTCTTTCAAGTTTATTTGTACATAGATAACTCTTCTTAGAATTTTAATCCAGGAGGAACCATCCCCAGAATTTAGTATTTGATTATAAACTTCATACAACGAACATATATTATCTATGGAAGCTATTTCAACTTAGTACAAACATATACATTATATCAAATACACAAAATCATTCAGAACAAAAAGGAGAAGATTAACATATCTGAAGCAATTCACGGGAAGACAAAGGGAACAACCACGTTTGTCCCAACCGTAGAACAGGACAACCAAATTACTTGTCTTCTTCACCCCCTAGCCTGACCATGAGTTCATGAGGGAAAACTTGAAATCTCCTATTCAACAATGTTTCCTCTATCTGTAGTCCTCTCCTTGAATCACACTCAATATTCAGTGTCCATAACAACAAGTATACAATAATTCCTTTTCCCCAGTATACTAGGCAATATCTTGCCTCCTCACATATGCTATATATAAAAAACAATCATTTTTTCCTCAGTCTTTTTCCCTCCCTTGGGAATTTTAGCAGCTTTCTAAATCCCTGATTTTCAGGGGCTTCAAATGGCCAAATCCCCATTCTCTGTGCATGCAAAAAGATGTATACCTTTGTTGAAATTATAGAGGTTTCCCATGATATTTCACACTGAATTTCTTTACATTCGAAGTGTTTTTATTTGGCGTTTGGAAAATCGTGACTTGTGCTCTGTGTATGTGCAAATTATTTTGTGCCCTTTATGAATATTTGCGATTTGTGAAATTTCTTGGTCTCTGGTGAAATTTATAACTTGTCTAGCTTCTTCCCACTATATGATCTATAAATCATAATATATTCTTATTTAAAATTTATACATTTCTTCATTTGTAGTTATAAATCATAGTCCAAATACTCTGTATAAATATGAGAGCATGGTTTCCTTAGAAGCTAGTGGCGAAACTGCTTGTAAGACCATTCAAGATAAGTATTGTCTTACTTTGTTTATTATTTCCTTTTATTAATTACCTATCATGGTTTACTAAATCTATCGTTTCTCTTTTGCAGGTTTGTACAAATCGCTGGAAGAGAATCAAGGAACACCCTCTCACTCTGAAAGGTATTCGAAAACTGAACTCGACGCTTGGTCACAAGCTTCCTAGATTGTGTATATCAGTTGTCAAGGATTCCTTTCCTAGGGTACTCCACTATAATGAATGATTGTAAGGGGCTTACAACAATACTCTTTTTTTCCTTAGGCATTATTACACATATGTATATCTCTGTACAACTATCTATATATGTATAAAACAATCATCACATAAATGATCAAATTCATCTCATTCAAATAATCAAAAGAATATCAACAAGAAACAAGTCGATGTACATATCTGAAACTGATGTTGGAACACAAATGGAACAACCACGTTCCACCCAATTGTAGAAGAGAACAACCAAGTTACTTGCTCCGTTCACCCTCTAGCCTGACCATGAGTCCATAATGGCGAATTGAAATGATCCTCCTCCACTACAATTCTCTTCGACATATCATAAATTCCCTTTCCTCACACTAAAAAATTCTTATAACAACAAGTAGTATCATTTCTCCAACATACTAAGGAGCGTCCTGCCTCCTCCATATGTTGTATATATCACGTGTATCTTGTGCCTAGGTCTTTCATTCCCTCCTTGGGAATTTTCGTAGATTTACAAATACCTAATTTTCAGGGGCTCCTAGTGGTCAAATTCCTCATTTCCAATTGTAAAAATCATCACTGAGGTAACTCAAATCTTTTTCCCACTCATGGAGTCATGGTTAGCTGTTTTCAACCTAGCTGTTCCATTTGTCTTCAAGAATTTAATATGTAAAAATATTTGTCTTTTACATGTGTCACAATCAAAGAGTTAGTTGGGAAAATCAAATCTTTTCCCAACAATAATAAATAATTAATTACAATAATCAAATTCCAAATTCGGATTTTCCATAAATGGAAAAAATTTCCAAATACAAATTTGACAAAAATGGAAATTAATACCTAAGTGCACATAGACTTTAATAATTAATTATTTTGGGGGATATTACACCGAGTGGATTATCAAGTTGAATTAACAATAGAATATTGTTTTGTTGCAAAACCATTTTATGCAAGGGAAGAACTTACAAGTTGGCTCTTCCAATTTCAACCCCCAAGGGGGAACGTCAAGTGCTCCCCCCTATGATGGATATAAAGTAGTAGTAAACATGATTAACTTCATGAAGCTAAAATATGTAGACTTTTCGATGAGAAATACAAATTATCATAACCCTGAGTCAATAGAGATGGGTAAGAAAAATTCAAAGGATCAAGCCCCTCTCCACATAGAGAGGCCTGCAAAAGAAATAGTGCCATGCATACCTAAGTTCATTTACAAAAGGAAAATTCATAACCCTAATGCACGATCCCCTCCCAATTATTCATTTGTGGAGGATTTGGCCCAGACGCCTTGTGCTCTTCCCACTTTGGAGGTTCTCTAAAGTTTCCCTTCATAGAATAATGCATTGTTATCTGCCATAAGAGTTGTAGACTCTACTAGTTAGCTTGTTATGAAGTTTGATGCTACCAATGTGAGACCACACCTTCCATATCACTTAGCCTTTTAGATAGGATTTGCTTGCAACAATATCTTAGTTAATATAACTATAGTTGATGAAGGAACTTCCATGTGTGTGATTTCTTTGTCACCCTGGAAATCCATTGGTATCCTAAACTTACCCCTTCTCCTCCACTCTTGACTTCTTTCGATGGACTCTCATTTCAACCACATGGTATGATTCCTTCATGTCTGGTCATGCTAGGGGGGAAGTTTGTTTGTGTATAGGTTTAAGTAGTCTACACGTCGCTCAACTATAATCTCTTATTTGGAAGAAGTTGGACCTACGCTATGACAATTATCATCTTGATAGTTTTTCAGATTATATGATTTCCTCATGAGGGAAAAATCATGACTATCAATCGAGTGGCATCCAACCTTTCTGATGTGACAAATAATACTAGTTCTATGGTCCCTTGTATTGAAAACTCTTAGGTGGCCATTGAGAGCATCGATTGTGGGATGTACCCTTCACTAATGGGATCTTTTGATATCCCCGCACCAATTTCGTACTTTCGTGCTACTCCAATTAATAGGGTCATTTCGTTCAAGACTTTGTATATACATGACCCATGGACCCTTTCCTCAACATAATAGTATGTTTGAAGGTCAATTTCATGTTGGAATGGCCGAACCTTTGTCTGCATATGAAATATCTTATCGAGCCATTCAACAGGCCACAAAAAACCCATATCAAGCTCTAACGGTCACCGAGGAGGAGGATGATCTCTTGCCTTCAGACTAATCAATTATCAAGGAAATGGTCGATCTGAAATGCCATGGGAGGATTTGAATCATAGATTGTAATTCCTTCATGAACTAAGTCGAGTTGAGAGTAGGAGTTCAAGTCAGTGATTGTTGTAAGTGTTGATGGAGTAGTCAATCCATTTGTTATACATGGTGTCTATTCCAAAGGAAACATGCCTAACATACCTGAAACAATCCCATTCAACATTTATAGGAATCTTGAAATTGTTGAAAACATCTTTATCGAAGTAGAATGCTCACAGGACAAGATCACTCAATATACGACACTCTTTAAGGAATTTAGAGATGTGTTCGCAAGGTCTTATCAGGAAATTCCTGGAATTGATCCTTGAGTAGTACATGAGATTCGAACCTATGATAATGTAAAGTGGGTTTGACAGAATTTGAGACCCGTGAACCCAATAAAGGAAGCAAAAATAAAGGAGGAAGTTGAAAAGTTTCTTAATGCAGGTTTTATCTACCCAGTTTCCCTGATGGAACGGGTCTCCAACCCTGTTCCCATTGATAAGAAACAAGATATGATCTGTGTTTGCATGGATTTTAGGGACTTGAATAAGGCATGTCCTAAAGACAACTTCTTGACACCATTCATTTATCAAAATTTTGGATGATTGTGGGGGGAGTGAGATATTCTCATTTATGGATGTTTTTTCTAGCTACAACCAAATTGAAATTCATATGGAATACCAACACAATACAACCATCATATGTCCTTGGGGTACATTCACTTACATGAAAATGTCGTTTGGTCTTAAAAATGTTGGTGCAACATTCTGAGTGGCCATGATGTTTTCCTTTCATGACTTGAAGAACATAATAGAGGTATACTTAAACGATCTTATGACTTAGTCACGCAAGAGGGACCATCATATCTCACACCTCCACTAAGTTTTCTAACAATGTCATTTCTATAGTATCTAATTGAATCCACACAAGTGTATTTTTTTCTATGACCTTTGGTCATCTTTTGGGATTCATCATTTTGACAAAATGGATCATGGTTAACCCTTTGAAGTTTGAGTAAATAACTTAGTTTCCTCCCCCATGTACATTCATACAGCTTTAGATCCTACAAGGAAAGGCGAATTTACTCATGCATTTTGTTCTAAAATATGCTAATATAACAAAGGGATTCTTGCACCTTTTGAATAAAGGGGTCCCATTCTATTGGGATGAAGCCTCACAATGGAATTTTGATGCTTTGAAGAAAGTGTTGGGTTCGACTCCTTTGTTGAGTCCCCCTAATTACAATCGAGACTACTTGTTATATTTGGCAATAGTCAAGTCTTCGATTGGCATGGTTCTAGTTTAGGAGGATGATGAGCTCCGAGAGAATGACATCTATTACATGATTCATGATCTCATAGGTCCCGAACTTAGATATTCACATGTATATAAACTGGCACTTGTATATTTTCATGTCGTCCAACGACTCTGACGTTACATTTTATTGCGAAATATAACCGTCATCGTCGTGGTCAATCCATTTCAATATGTTTTAACTAAGATAATTATTGGAAGTAAGTATAACAAGTGGATTGTTGTCCTTCAAGAATTAGATTTGGAATTTGTGTCTGTGAAATCTAATAAGTCTTTAGTATTCACTGAGTTGATGTCAGAGTTTCTGATAGAGAACGAGGACGACGATATGCCAAACTCATTTCCAGATGAGCACATTTTTGTCATCTTTTCTTCTGATCCATGGTATGGGGATATCCTTATATATCTCCAAACTCTGAAGTTCCCTCCAAACTTCTTGAGATATGAAGAACGATGGATACGACATATGGAAAAAATTGGTCTTGCTCTGTTGTGATTACGACCCACGATCACAGGGGAAAAACCCCTTAATCACCCATGAAGGTTTGTCTAATGAGAAAAAATGGAGGATATTGATTAAGGGTTTATTCTCTCCCAAATTATGGAAATTTTTGGTTCTATAGGCCCAAGTAAGAAAATATATTATCCATAGGGATGTCTCCCATGATTATACAATAGATGAAAATTATTTTCTTAGGTTTTAGCATCAATTTCCTGAGTAGGTATTTATCCTTGGCACCCAACTAGATAGGAATGATGTTGAAGGTTCCTAGTTGATAAAGTGAAAACATAAAATAGTGTGTCTTCAATAAGTGGCTATTAGAAATCTATAATAATATCTACGTGATGAGTGATATGAACTTCTACTTCTATCAATTGACGTCCATAGAGTTTTAAGTTAATCACATTGATCACATTATGAATGCCAATATGGGAATTCAAATGCAGTTGATAAGAATTCTCATTGAATTGATAGAGAATAGGATATGGGACATACTTGAGAGGCTTCTTCTTTTTATGGTGCTTTCCTTTAAAATGCATTTTATCCAACTAAAACCAAACATGGTCCTCAATATGGAAGTGCATGGGAACTTGATGGAAATATTGAATATCAATATAGCATTAGTGGTATGTTTGGAATGTTTTTATTACTTTATCTTGAATATAGGTCAACTTCTAGACAAAAGAGGAGGAAATATATTGTTCTTTCTATTGGTGGGAAGAAGAGAGAGGCTAGAGATCTATAAGAAGTTCATATGGGGTGAGAGGATTAGACCAATAACATTTCTCAAAGGGTGAAAACGCAATAGAACATGACTGATATAGAAATTGTAGCTATGATGGAGTACATGCAGATAGTTTCCATGCTATTTATTTTGAGTGTAGTGCAAGTAGAGTGCATGGACAAGGCCATGATTCACTACCTTATTTTGGCCATCCATTTTAGGGTGAAAAAAGTAGAGAAGTTAATTTTGTAGCCTAAAAATTGCCACAATGTTTTTGTGAGAAAAGTTTCTAGAATGTGCTTAGAAAACACAAATCACAATAGAAAATAATATTAAGAAGTAAGCAAGATCAAGACAAAACATGCCTAAAAAATAAATATCAAGTTTGGGTGGTTGAATTAGTTTTAGTGGAGGGAACAAAAAGGTTGAGTTGAGTTGTTTCTAATCAAATTGCTAGCCATATTTTTGGAAATCTATTATGTTGAGTTGTTTTACTACCAACAGACTCCATCCGCGTGGGTGTTTTTGAGGCATATGCACTAAATGCAATCATAAGAATTCAACTTTTCGCTACTAAAAAATTGATTAATTTTGTTCTCATGGATGGGTAGTTTTTACTTCCTTTTATTACGAAAATGAAATGAGAGAGGTTAAGAGATTGTAGTAAATGTTGTTAGATGGTCATAGATTATATGGAGAGTAAAATGAACATAGAAATGTACACTGAACCACAAAAAATTGTAACAGAATGAACAACAATGAAACTCCAAATCTATTAGGAATGAAATTAAAAAAACATTGCAATATGCAAAGCAATAGAAACTAGTAGATTATTTCTTAAGAGACATATGTTTAAATGTCCATTAGCAAGAATATCATCACAAGAGGCTGAAAATGCTTCTTAACATAAAGATTAAAACCCTAATAAAAAAAACCATAAATATTCAAAACCCTAACCCTAAAGAAACAAAGGAACCTAGTTGGTACACCAACTTCCTAGAGCTATAAATTTCACATGCTTGGGGTGTTTCTTGGACCATTACAAAGTTTATTATATGCTCTATGTGTTTGTCAAGACACTCTATAAAAGATTCCAAGACCATGTAAATTGCCAAAAATCCATGGGAAATGCTCAAAAAATGCACCCAAAGTTTATGACCTACAAAACTATAGGAATACTATCAAATGCAGAACTATTTTACATTAGTGGAAGAGGTGGATGACTCATGGGCATCTAAGATTTCAAAATCACCCAGGGATCGCACTTGGCCTGAGTCACACCAACCTTTAACATGGTTGGACTTTTTGTCCCCTCAAGTTTTAAACCTGTGACCAATGCAATTCTAATTTTAATATGGATAATAAAATATAATTAAATTCATTTTATATTTAACTTTTAAAAAAATATTAAAACTAAACAATTGTATAAAAAAGTTATATTTCAAAATTAAAATTCATATCTAAAATTCCATACCTTTAAAAAGAAAATTAAAGTTAAAGTGCAGATCATAAAATAAAATTACACTTTGTATTACTCACTGGCAACAACAGTGGGGATATATTTACAAACCCCATATTGATTAGAGTCCACTGCACTGGAAACAACATTACTCACTGGCAACAACAGTGGGGATATATTTACAAACCCCGTGTTGATTAGAGTCCGCTGCTAATTATATTAGAAAATTTTGAATTCAATTTCTAACATATTTTCCTTAACCGCCTTGTGTTGGCTAGATTATTCATTTATCTAAATGTTAACATATTTTCCTTAACTGTTTTGTGTTGGTCACGTTATTCATTTATCTAAATGTTAACTGTGAGATGATAAAAATAGATCTTACCGTTAAAAAAAAAAACACAAGGCAACAAAAAGATTACCATTGGAATCTTGAGGCACAAGATGGAGTTTTAAAATCCCTAGGTTAAAGGTTCTAAAAAAAAACTAAAAGACCCGTTCTGTTTCAACTTCACTTTGTTTTTTCTACTAGTCTCATAGTAATGCGCTGTGAGCACGCCCTTTTTATGAAGAGCCAAACACCGACGATCAATAAATATTTTGAGATCTCAACATAGATACCTTCATATTTGTTGGTTATTCTCTCGAGACAATGATTGGCTGCATGGCTTCCATCAACCTAAAGTTCTTCACCAAACTGGGCGTCTTTGGAGACCCTGCAAAGTAATTTCTAAGCCTATAAATTTCATTGCATGGATTGTAAATCTTGTAATTTGCTGAGATAATTTTCATTAGTATTTGTGTGGTCATTAAACATTCCGCTAGTATTGATTGTAACTCATAAACGTTTTAAATAATTTCCATTAACATCTGTGTGGTGGCCAGACTTGAACAGTAGCGACTGGTTTCAGGAAACTCTTTAAGCGCCATTAGATGGTGGATTCAACAGGAAAGATTCCAATTAAGAGTGGGTTTTAGGGTTTCAGCGGACCGAGTTTCAGGGTTTCAAGCCACTGTTTATGTGTGGCATCTATGACAGGTAGAGAGAGCGACCTGGCCAATTATCAATATTTTTTCCATTATTTTTCTAAAATTGGTTAAACGATGATTACTCTCTGCTTACTTTCTCACATAAAATAAACATTGTGTAATTTCATTTCATGATAGAGTATTTCATGATAGAGAGATTTGGTTTTTTAGAATATCTGAATATTTTCAATTGGGTTTTTACTTATTTAATCATTTTCTTTTGGGGGGCTTTCAACTGCGTAACCCTGTTATTCAGTTATTTAATTATAGATACTGCGTAACCCTGTTATTCAGTTATTTAGATACTGCGTAACAAAGGATGTTATTCGGTTAAATATTAGCATGGTATGTACAAGTCTCTTTGTTTGCTTAAATGACTGGCTTAAATGACTGCTTGAATTTAAAATTTAAAGATGAAGAATGGTATTTTAGATATAGTTCAACTTTTGTTTTGTATTTTTAGGGTTTTATATTATCGTTGGATTCTTTCAAAATAAATAAAAATCAATAATGGGTTTGAGAACATAATAGATTTGTCATATTTTGAGTTACTTAAAACTAGATATAAAAGAATGTCAGGCCTATGTTGTCAATTTATTTCATTTTTTGTGTAGTGAATAGAGCATTTCTTCTCTACTGTATTATATACAATTTTTTTGTTATATATAATAATTTTAATAATTTATTTTTAAGCTTGCTACCAAGCTATACATTTCTCTTATCATATATTATATTATTTCTATTAACCTCTACTTGCTTAGTCTGATTTTCTATGACCATGCTAATGTTCATAATCTACATCTTTCTCTCTTTTTCAAAGTATCAAGGTAAAAGTAATTGATTGATCTGATTATCTATGACCATGTTAATGTTCATAATCTACATCTTTCTCTCTTCTTCGAAGTATCAAGCTAGAAATAAGAAAACGTTTCTTCAATTTTGATTTTAGAATATTTTTTTTTTAATATAGTTGAAAAAACCTAAGTTATTTTAATTTTTTTAAATTTCTGTGATATTGAGGATTCAACCTCGTTGTATACACTACGATGAAAACCGTTCAGACAGAAAAACCACGTATTAATTTGACACGGAATAACCTATTAATTCAACGCGGCAAAAACACATTTATTAATTCAACATCGATAAACTATTTTTTAAATTTAGAAAAATCTACATGCAGGGTATTGAGCCATGCGTGAGCCTGAATCCGGCTAGATTTTCAGGGGTAGCTTGAGTTTCTCATGGATAAAAGTTCGATGCATTTCAGAACCTTATCCTAGGGGTTTTGTCCCATTTTAAACCAAATCAGATGCTCAGAAAATCAATGAGAGTTCTGGATTGGCCAAAAATTTAAAACAACGTCACCAAAAAAAACCTACAAAAAAAAATAAGTAGGGAGAAAAGATTGCATCCCACTCCAAAAATAAGCTCTACAAACATATGAACGTTTCATAGATTTCTTTTCACTTTTTGTGCTTTTCACTTCCAGTAAAAATAAGCTCCACTGGAATATGACCGTTTCATAGATTTCCTTTCACTTATTGTGCTTTTCACTTCTTGTGTGCAGTGGAAAAATATATTTTTACATACACTAATCATATTTGTACCGTGGAGATGCCTTATGAAGACAAACCATTTAGACCATAACATGACACTTTAATCATAATTGAGTTTTAAAAGATTAAAAATATAATACTAGCTCAGAGTTTAAAGATAGATGAGCAGATCAGTAACATTACTAGGTTAATCAAAATTCCTGATTTATTTTAATACATCAATTTACATACAGATAGATTTCAATTATTATATTTATTTATATTATTTCATCTAAAAAAATATAATTATATTATTTAACTAAAAAATTATTATATTTATTTTATCTATAAAATACAATTATATTATTTAATTGAAAATTATATAAATATTATTAAATTTAGTTAATATAAATTATAGTAAATTTGATTTAGAGATGTGATTCACACGATTCCACAACAACTGAGGATCTAAAATGCAGTCTTCTGTGAAGTAATGAGGTGAATGAAAAAGGAATTGGTAACCATCAAACTGTGGTGGTACACACCGGCCTCCAAATTCCACCGGTGGTCATTTTGCTGTGCAAGACTCGACGCTTCCATTCTAAGAAGAATTCATCCACGTGTAATGATGCCATAAAAATATAAAACAGACAAATTTTATTAACTTGGAAGTGTCACTAGGGCATCATTACTCACAAGTTGGGATAGTTTTTTCTACATACCAGGAAGTTCTCTTTGTTCGTAAGTTGTGTTAGAACCCGCCTATGGAGATGGCAAAGGTATTTAGTTATGACATAAAAATAATAGAATATACAATATTTTAGTTTATGAGAAAGGTGTTATTATATGTTTTTTCAATGTTGCTGTACTCTATTGTGTCTATGCTGTAGCATTAAGTTAGAACAATCATATTCCTTCAGAGTCATCAACATGTCATTTATAAAAATTGAATCTAAGTGGGAAGGTTAAAAATCAATCCTCTCAACCACCCTAGCTAGACCCAATTGACAATGTAAGGTATTATTATATGTAATATTGACAAACATAAGACATTAATGATAATTTTTGAAATACTGGAAATTTTAAAATATATAACAATTAATTAAAGTGTATATATAATATATCAACCCTTAACAATTATAATCCCTTACCCCCTAATACTATAAACCTAACCATTATAATTAATAAAAAGATTATAACTATATCTATTATAATAATTAATAATATTATAATAATCACTAACGCCTAACTCATATATCCTATGATGTAACCCCTAATCTCCAATCCACATAACCTTTATCAATGACTACACCAATAACTTCTAACCCTACAACACATAACACATATAATCTATAATATAACCCCTACAAACACTTATAGCCCTTTATATTTATAACTTCTCAACTTTATTACACCTTACCTCTAACCTTTTAAGCATATAAATCTTAACACAACCCCTATAGCTCCTAAACCCTACAACCGTTAGCACATATGACCTTTAACATCTATTATCTCTATCCCTTCTTTCCCTCAAACAAATTAATCATGTAAGCACTAACTCTTTTAACCAGCACAACCCATAATTATGTACCCCTTATATCAACCATATAGCCCTTAATTTTTAATTGCAATGACATATAACACCTATAACCCCTAATATACGGTCACCTAAAACCTAGAAACCCTATAAGATTTAATTGCTAAAACCCTTATAACCTAACCACAATAACCCCTTATTCCTAACTCCAAAATTATATTATCTAGAATTCCTAAGTATGAGAAATGTGAATAGATTAAGAGGAAAGTATTATAGGCCAGTTACTAAATTTATATTATAACCTTACTCACACGGGACATTGTTTTACGAATATACATCGTGTAGTGTGAAAAATGAAATAAAACATAGTAAGTCCCGGGAGGTGTATCCAGAGAGCTGATAGCTCGATGATTCATACCATATTTATCTCTTCATGAATCCAAGAGATATATCACATAATAAAAAGATATAATAATATACATCTTATACATATAGTGAACACCATAAGCAGATTTAAGAGTGACCGTAGGAACCCAGAGAAAGATTTAACCAAGGGGTTCTCAGGCGATAGGTATGTCGTGAACAACTTAAATAAAAATGCCATTATAAAGGATAAGGAGAAGATCGAGGTCACGACCTCTCCAACAAAACCCTTAATACTATTACAGGAAAATTCTTGAACCAGAAGGTTAAATTGCCTGTATAAACTTCAGACGAGTCCCAAATGAAAATCATGAATACAGAGTGTTTACACTTGCTGGAAAATCTAATATCATTAACCGCCATGATTTACCCGATAGAGATATACCACACAGAGCGGGAATGAAACCATTACTCAAAGATTTAAGTGACAGCAAAAGAAGAACCCCAAACCCAGAATCCGTAAGGGATAGTTACAGAGGCAGTTACGAGCACAACTAACATTTACAAACTACCACTCCTATTACAGGATAACTTAAGAGATAGGGTTTCTTCATGATTTTACCTGGTATATGAAGAAAACTAATTGGTCTCACGCCTTAATTTTTCCTTACACAGAGAAGGATCGTTCCCAATCTCCCAACATACACCCAGAGAAATGATACAGGGTTTAACGCTAGGCTTTTTTGAAAAATGCATAGAGCCAAAGGGAAACGACACTTTAGTTACCCAAAAAACTGTAACATCCCGCTCTGGCGCACTGAGATAACTTATTTTTGAGGACACTTGCTCGCAAGTGATCTGGACTTTTATGATGTTAGACCATTTATATTTGATTATGATGCGATT
>SNQJ01S0072684.1:139259-152059 GCA_010110895.2 Picea sitchensis
GTGAAATAAAGAGATTTAATAAATTAATTCAATTAGGTGGTGGTAAATTTAAAAAGAAGAAATTAATTAGTTAACTAATGGGAATTTAAAAGAAAATATATGTATATGAATAAAAAAAAAAAAAACATAATGAAAAGATGCTTAGCGCAAAGGGGGGATTTTTTGGGGGAGGGGGATTGTTATGCTGCAAAACTAGAGAACTTGACTGGTAGCTTGTGGGAGTTGGGGATTTTCTCAGCTGACTTGAGTGGTAGCTCAGCCTTGGAGGCAAGCTGGGAAGCTAGGCTACTGTCTAGATTGTGTGTGGCTCCTTTGCGGATCGGGGGGCTGAGGGGGAAGTAGAGTACCCCTAACGTTTGGCTGGGAGGTACCGGTGAGTCCTCTACGGTCGGAAAGTAGGAGAAGGAGAGGCACGAGCACAAGATTCATTTGCTGCAAGCGATAAGGGCACAGGTATGTCATTCGTATTTGGGCGTTATAAATCTCTGGGAGTTTTTACCTTGCTGCGGGTGTTTATAAACTGTAGTTTTAATGGTATTTGTGCAAATTTATAGTTTCAGTGGTTATGGTGTGAATCGTGTTCTTAAAATGTAGATCAAATGGTTATGGTATAACTTGTAGTTGCCTGGTTTATCTTGGCGTTGGCTGTTTAAAAAGAAAATAAGAAAAATAAGTGAGAAACTGCGTTGGGGTTTATCTCAGCGTGGAGGGTCAAAATTTCCCTGGGTTCTTGTGGTTTCAACTCTGCATTTTTACAGTGGAAGTTCTCTGTGGTTTTGGGTTAAATACCCGTGTTTCTTTTTAAAACGAACTCGCTCTGCGTTTTCCTTCATTCTGGGCGTTTCCCCATTGTCGTGGGCTATATTGATTTCAAAAATGGTGGGCTGCTCAATACGTTGACTACAAGATTTTCATTTAAAAAAAAAAAATATAATAAAAAAAACATTAAGCTCTCAGTGATATACTACATAGTTGTACCGATTTACACTTAGTTGTTTCGAATCTACTTCCAGGCACCGTCCTTAACAATTTCTGGTATAACGAAGCTCCTAACCCCCTTGAATTTTTTCCAACTTACCACTCATCACCTATGATTCAAACGGCTTGAATCTCTGTGTAGAGTCCAACGCAGTAAAAGACAAATGGAGTCTGTATATCTAGCCGAGTGACTGAGTTGGACTCCCTGTAATACAATTCCAAATGTTCGTGCATGGGTTTTCTTCATTATGGTTTTATTTTAAATTAATTTTTTTTTTATTATGAGTTATGGACGGTTTTGTATTTTTTAACATGATAACAGTGGTTTATACCTAGGGTCGGGTTGAGAAGTTATAGATAGCACCGCAGGTTTTTGTGGAACTTAAAGCTGTTCGATTTCGTTCTGGCAGTAGCTGCCACTCAGCCAATCCTCGCGCGATTGTGGATGATCGAAACTCCACGTCGGGGGTTATGCATATCACCTATGAATGCTGCGTCTCGTTGGAAACATCTTCTATTAGCTGGACAGGGTCGTGGAACCCATCCCAGCGAATCCTCCATCCTGTAGGTTGTTCTGGAAAAATGCAAGGTCAGTCTATGCGCCTAAATTGATTTAGTAAACCTTCGTCGAGAAGCTTTAGAATAGGCCGTTTCTGTTCAACGAAAAAAAAAACCATTAAGACATTACCTCGCCTGGCCATTTACCTCTGCACGTTTTAACACATGCGATCTGCCATTCTCTTACCCTTGTCTGCCCCTGCGTGGCATGGCAAATTTCTTCCTTCAGGGGCTCGAATCCCCTTAAAACCACCGACGGTCACCCACGCTCTCCTTCTCCTCAACTTTTTCGGACAACGAGCGATTAAGCCAGCTTTTATGATCGAGTTGCCCTTACCCCGAGTCCTTTCCTCTACCTGGTAGGAAATGGTATTAAATGTCTCATTTTTGCGTAAATTATCTAATGCCCCGTTGGCTTATAATCAATTGCCAGATGGTAATGTTATTAGATGCCTGGATATGGTGTTAGGTTAATCGCCTTGAGGCATTGTTGATTATTAAAGGCAATATGTTAGTCAAGATTTTTGTTTTGCCATCGAATATATGGCTAGCTGGAGCGAGGAAATAAGAAATAAAATGCAATATAAAAAGGGTAATATTAAAACGTAGTCTTGTTAATATTTTATGGAGAGTATTGCTGAAATGTAAATTCTTGTTATTTTTAACGACAATACAAAATGATAGTATTAAAATGCATCCTTTCACCATAATTGTTTCAGCTACAATTTTATTCATTGTTGAAATTATCGATATCTGGTATTATCAAGTTTTAGATATCTTATAATATCAAGACAACCTTGAGCAAAAGGGTAAATCTATGTTTAACCTACTTATAATTATTACTACTGGTTTTTATGGTACCTTATTATTATCCCTGATTAAGTGGATATTTCATATATGGAGATATATTAAAATTGCTATATTGAGACAGGGTTGTGACATTGGATTGTAAATAGGCTCCAAGACGAAACCCAATCACTTAATTCTTAAGTCCTTAAGTGGAACAATGAGTCAACTTCAGCTCTCAGTTTGCTTTATTTAAAGGAATGCATTTCTTCTTTAAAAACGAAATCCTTATTTAACCTTATCCTTTTATCATGTATCAAGAGATTTTATTATTTTAGAGGATATCCATAAGAAAAGAGAGGTTGTGGCACAATGATTTTCATATTTAAGTTATTCTTATGGAAGTATGTCAATGTCATTATTATATATCACTAGGATGTTTTATTAATTTAGATGTTTATTAACCTTATCCTTTTATCATGTTATCAAGAGATTTTATTATTTTAGAGGATATCCATAAGAAAAGAGAGGTTGTGGCACAATGATTTTCAGATTTAAGTTATGCTTATGGAAGTATGTCAATGTCATTATTATATATCATTAGGATGTTTTATTAATTTAGATGTTTATTAACCTTATCCTTTTATCATGTTATCAAGAGATTTTATTACTTTAGAGGATATCCCATAAGAAAAAGAGAGGTTGTGGCACAATGATTTTTAGATTTAAGTTATGCTTATGGATGTATATCAATGTCATTATGATATATCACTAGGATGTTTTATTAATTTAGATGTTCATTAACCTTATCCTTTTATCAAGAGATTTTATTACTTTAGAGGATATCCCATAAGAAAAAGGGAGGTTGTGGCACAATGATTTTTAGATTTAAGTTATGCTTATGGAAGTATATCAATGTCATTATTATATATCACTAGGATGTTTTATTAATTTAGATGTTTATCCTTTTATCATGTTATCAAGAGATTTTATTAATTTAGAGGATATCCCGTAAGAAAAAGAGAGTGGTTGTGTCATAATGATTTTGAGTAATGCTTATGTAATTGGTTCCCATTTGAGTTTTAGATTTAGACTTATGCGCAATAAGAATCTATGTAATAATGAAGAATGGATCCCAATGTTTTCTTGCATTATAGGTTTATCATTGATTATTGGAATAACAATCCCGACAACAGGTACAGAGAATGATTGATTTAAATGCGCCAATAAATTTTGATGATGATGGAGTGATTTAGAGCTATGTTATCACTCCATGGTTAATTAAAGATAATGTATGATGGTTAATAGTAAGAAGTACTCTCACCCTTGGCTAAATGGAATGTGGAGGATAGAACGAATCTTAGTTAATCATTGATGTTGGTAGATTTAGCTTTTTGGTTGATGATGTCGGGCGGGATGTAGACACCTCCATGTTCCTCAAAACAGTCGCCAACCCTGAGACCTTAAATGGTTAAAATTGATGGGAACCTGGGCTTGAGCGTTGATTATGTGTCTTGGAGGTCCTAACCATTGCAGGGTAGGACGGGCGGGTAATCGGTTCTACTTATCGTCGTGTGATCGTCGTTTATGCATACAATTACTTGCCGCGCTTCCTTGTCGTCTTTTTACGTTCATCATGGTTGCATCTTGCTCGTCTTCGGGTGGCGACCCAGAGTCGAATGCGTTGATTGTTTCCTTGTACACGCGCGCACACACCTTTTAAGCACACACACACAAAGAATTTTTTTTTTTTACTAGAGTTGGGTCGTCGTAATAAGGAGGTCTTTACAAAAACCTTCTTAGCGTAGAGTAATGGTGAGGGGATGTTCAGGTACTCAGGCCATGTGAACAAACGAATTTTGTGTGCCCACATTGGACACGATAACCTAGTAACCATTATGTTGCAGAACCCTCTTAACTATTGACCAGAGAATTGATGTGTTTACAGACAATCTTAACTTGACATTTAACCTAACTCCATTAATACATTTTAGTGTTGATCCATGTCACCAAGTCGGGTGGACTTTCATGCTAGACAGTTAAGATTTGAGGGTTGGATTAATGCACTACCAGGCTTAGGGTTACTACCTGTCATGCCTAACGAGATGCCAACTTCCTTAAATGCTAAACCTTTCTATACCGAACAACCCTTTCGTTACAAATGGCGTGCACTAAGATTGTTTAATCACTGTGTTAAAGTTTTAACTAAAAACTGATCAGTTATGACCACTGCATGTAATATTTAGAATGCATTTATAGTAGGGGTAAAGACTGTGGTAAGTGGACCCGTCTATTTATGAGACTAGCGTTAAAAAAATCTCGTGTAATGCATGCGATAACTTACATATACGATCTCAAGGAAATAAGCTACCTTGTGTGGCTATATATGTTTCAATATAGGAACTATATATATACCTATATGGATATGAGGTGAGGATTGTATATCCCATGATAACCCCAAACAATCTTGATACATGTGATATAATATATTAATGAGAAAAAATTAATAAATGGGATTATTTCTGGTAAGCTTAAAAGTACTCACATATCACTATGTCTTCTTTCATTCCTTTATAGAAGACTAAAGTCTTAAGGTCTTCCCTCATCTTCGTGACTCTTGGATGATCCATGTATATTTCTCTATGATCTTCGATTAAGATCAAATTTCTCAACTCGTGGTTCCATGGTATGCAAATATTTTTATTATACCTCAAAACTCCATCATTTTCCAATGTATAACCTTCAAACTTTGGTACCATCATGGTGTCTTGTTTTATACTTTCCTTAACCTCTTTATACCAGCCATCATTGAACTGTATAGTTAGAATATTTTCTCGAAGATTCGTCTAAAGAGGTATCACCGACAATATGTCTGGTCTCCCACTCAATGTATTTTCCACTCTGTTGAGTGTTCCTTTTAAGTAAGTAATCTCAAAATTGTATTTGCTAAGCAATTTCAACCAATGCCTTTGTAGCGTGTTCAAGTCACTCTATGTAAATATGTGTTGCAATCCACGGTGATCTATTTTTATTTCGAATTTTCATCGAATTAGATAATGTCTCCAAACTCTCAAGGCATACACAATGGCCAATAACTCCAAATGATTCATTTCATAGTTCTCCTCATGCTTTCTTAATTTGGTTGAGATGTGAGCCATCACTTGACCGTCTTGAAACAAGACTCTGCCTAAGCCTTCTTTGGATGCATATGTGCATACCAAGAATTCCTCATCCATGTCAAGGAATTTTGGTATCGATGTTGTCGTCAACATCCACTTGAGTCCTTTAAATGATTCCAGGCACTTCTTGGTCCATACAAACTTCTTTTTTTTCTTCTGCAATTCCATGATCATAATTGATATCTTCGAAAAACCTTCAATGAATCGTCGGTAATATCCTACTAAACCCATAAAGCTACATACTTCTGGTATGTTCGTCGGTGCAGGTCATTCCATAATATCCTCTACTTCCATTGGGTCCACAACGATGCCTTCGTCAGAGATACCATGCCCTAAGTAATGAATCCTCGGTTGGTAAAAAGAGCATTTCTAGAAGTTCTCGTATAATTTGTTTCTTGTAAATATTGTAGTACTAAGCACAAATGTTCATCATGTTCTTATTTCATTCGATAATATATCAATAAGTCATCAACGAATACTTGATAAAATGTGTCCAAGTATTCGCAGAACACCCCATTCATCAAGCTCATGAATACCCTTGGGGCGTTTGTCAGTCCAAACGGTAAAACAATAAATTCGTAATGTCTAAACCTAGTCTTAAATGCGGTCTTAGGAATGTCTTCCTCTTTTATTCATAACTGGTGATAGCCTGATCTCAAGTTGATCTTTGGAAACACCGTCGCGCCTCTCATTTGATCAAAAAAATTCTATATTATTGGCAACAGATGTTGGTTTTTGATCGCTGCCTTGTTCAATTGATGACAGTCAATACAGAGTCTCGACGACCCATCCTTCTTATGAAAATAACAGTCACACCCTAAGGTGACACACTTGGCCATATAATTCCTGGGTACAACAACTCCTTTAGTGGCATCATCAACTCCTGTAACTCATGTGTCGACATCCGACAAGGTGTTCTTGTTATCGATTCAGTTCCAGGTTTCAAGTCGATTGTAAACTCCAACTCTCTTTTGGGCGGAAAACCTGGTAACTCTTCTAGAAACATGTCAACAAACTCTTGTACTAACAAAATGTTTTCAAATCCTTCCGCCACACCCTTGTTGTTCAACGCTAAGATTCCATATAGATTGCATCCCTTGCGCATGCTCTTTTGTAGATGCTGGGAATAAATGAACCTCAAGGACACTCCCTGGTTTCTTCCTACAATCACTCTTCTCTGTCCCTCATCATCGGTCAAACTCAACCATTTTGTCTTACAATTGAGTATCACGTCATGCGATTCGAACCAGTCCATATCAATCATGATGTAATAAAATCCTAAGATCGGGACATATAGGTCAGACTTCATTACAAAATCTCCCAAGGAAATGCGACAGTTCGGAACCCTTCCTCCATCGTTTTGTTTTCCACCCGAATCCATTTCTACGTACCTAAACGCATCGTGCTCAATTTCCTTTACCTTAATTATTTTTAGTTTTGAACTAGAAATAAATCTCTCTGTAGCACCTTGATCTATCAAAATATTAAATTTTTGTCGACGATGGTACGTGGCGTCTCGAGCATAGTGGATTGGTGCTCGGCCTGACGATTATTCATCACTGCATGAATCCTATGGGCCTTGACTAAATATCCAACTATAGTTTTCTCAGATGACCCGACTTATTTGGCCCTCTCTGGTAATGTGGATCTCCACATGTCCAACATTTGGTCTTCAGTCCAGTACTCCTGGTCCCCGAAGTAGAAGTTGTTGGCCTACCAACCTAAGCTTCTAGTATTTTATGTTTAAAACACCTAAACTAATGTTGTTGCGGGCAATGTTGTTGCTGATGCAATGGTCCTTTGAGGGGAGTCCTATGTTGAGGATTCGGTCGTCGTTGTGTCATGAACATGGATCCTCGCAAGGTATCTCGATACCTTGATGTATTTCTGACTGGTGTCTAATGTTGATGTGCATCTGTCGTTGTCTGTCTAGTCGGTCTTGCAGGATTCATGCACTGGCCCTCGTTGGTCATCTCTTCCTCTGCTATTGGGGCCTTATATACTGCGTCATGCAACATCTGTGGCATTATGATCCTCACCTTCGCATGGATGTCGAAATTGTTGAAATATTGTAACTGCAAAGGGTATTCTATTTATTATTGATTTATTATTCATTAGATAAATCCCCTTTTGTGGATTGATCATGTTGAGCATTGTAATTGACCAAATCCCCTTTTGCAGATTGGTCAAACCCTAATTTTTGATATGCAAATTAAGAAGTTTGCCCCTAGGAAAATTAAAGTGGTTCTAACCACCCAGAAAGACAAGTTGACCCTGCTAGTGAAGAGACACCTCCTTTAAGAACTTGCCAGTTTGTATAAATAAATGAAGCCAATGCCTCATTTGTTCACTCACTCAGCTCACTCATCTAGTGTGCAAGTATTGAAGGAAGTTACAATTACTGGTTGTCAGAAGAAGGAAGAGAGAGAGGCGCATTGCTTGGGAGAGGATATTCTCTAGTGTTTAGTTTATTGTCTTGGAATTGTATTCACTATCTATATTAAGGAAGTTTTTGTTGGGTTTTCTTCCCCTTGAGGGTTTCCCAGGATAAATTCTTTTGTACTTTGTGATCTTGTTTCTTTCAGTAAGATCCTTATTATGTTGTTGTTATAACTGTAATAATTACTATTGAACCCATGATTAATAATAAAAACTTATGTAAGAAACTTAACATGGTATCAGAGCAGGCCTGAAAGAGCATTGTCGCAGATTCAGTCTTTAGTTTTGTCGGGATTCAAAAATTAGGGTTTCTTGAATATTTGGAATTTTTGGCTGCAAACCATATTGGAAAGTGTGCCCTTCCTAGGTGCATAGTTTGTAAGAAGAATCAAATATTTTCAGTGGGAAGAACTCTTGGAAATTAAAACCCTAGTTTGACTTGGTACGAGAAAGTTGTAGTCTAGAATTTCACAGGTCTAGTTTCAAGGGTGAGAAATAGTAATTTTCTGAAACTGACTATACCAGCATAGTCGCTTCAGTCCAACGCATCTTTTGGTGAGTTTAGTTTTCAGATCCAAGAAATTTGATTTTTCTATTATTTCTATAGCCCAGAGGGCTAGGGTTTATACTGCAAGAAAGAATGGCTACCAGTATGAGGGTAGAATATAGGTTGGAAGGATCTGGAAACTTTAGATATTGGAAGCATAGGTTGCAGATGATTCTAGACGAGACTGATCTCCTAGAACATGTTACATTGGGTGTACCAAAACCGGAGGAAGACGAGAAAAAGACAAAGCACAAGAAGAATGAAAATAAAGAAAAGAGAATCATGCCGGATTCAGTAAAGGATCACTTTATCCCTCATATATACGAACTACATATAATAAGGCAAATGCATGAATCACTCAACAGGTTATATGAAAGAAAATACATTAGCCAGAATCTTGCCTTAAGAAATTAGCTTCATAATATGAAGATGGAAAAATCATAATCTATCTCATCCTATCTTATGAGAGTTTCTCATATTAGAGATCATCTTGCATCTATTCGATATGTCATTAGTAAAAAATATCTTGTAACCACAACCCTAAATGGGTTTCCAACATTTTGGATTCATTTTGTACAAGGAGTGTGTGAACGAAGCGAGTTACCCAAGTTTGATAAGTTGTGGTCAGATTGCACACATGAAGAATCTAGACTTCCAGACCAACAAAAGATATTAATTATTGACGAAGAGAAGGCTCTTACAATTCAAAATAATATAAAAAGTTACTTCATGAAGAAAAATAAATAAGCTAACTCCGTAAGAGTTCCAGATAAGAAGAAATATGTTTAAAATATCAGATGCTACAAATGTCAAAATTTGGGACACTTTTCCTATAACTGTCCTCAATGAAAAGTGAAAAAAAATCATCAAGCACATGTGGCAGAGGAAGAGGAATATCCTCCCTCAAAGAAATATTTATTAGAAATTGAGAAATATATACTTTAAGTTTAATATAGTTGATCTGAAGAAAGATAGCAAATGGTGGAGTCCGTGGAGCCTCCCCACACAAAAAAAAAAGATCAGTATTCATGTCTATTTTTAGTATCTCGTTTACTTTAATACTTTATCATTACAAGTTATATTTTTGTGAGAATGTTAATTAACCTCGTTTTATTTCAGTTTCTATGCAGATTCATCAACAAAGAGGATAAAGAAAGAGATAAAATATGTATTTCAGGTATGATCACTCATGAGAGTTACAAAGGTATGTCTTTAGCTATGATAGTAAGGGAAAATTTGGTAGTTTCATAGCTAGAGTGAAAAAGAGTTCAAAAGTCTTATTCATGATTAGGGTTTTTGATGTTTACATGGTTGAACAAGTTTTTCTTAAGAAAATATGTGTACTACTCTAATAGAAATCATGATATACTTTTATTTGATTATTTCTTATTGTTAGTGACTGATTGGCTAAATGGCATATCTCAGAAATCATATTGTAAGTAAGTTTACAGGTCTCAGAAGAAATAAATTATGCCTTGAATTGAAGAAGTTATACCTTCGTAGACAAGGAGTGAGCAATCCCACAGGTATACCTTCATAGACAAGGAGAAAGAGAAGAGACCTTCGTAGAGAAGGAAGAGACCTTCGTATAGAAGGAAAAGACCTTTGTAGAGAAGGGGAATGAGAAATTTTCTAAGTTTGGCCTTTGTCCAAGTGTTGAGTTTTGGATACTCTAGGTATGCCAAAATACCCTCGTAGAGAGGGGCATGACCACCCTCATAGAGAGGAGTGTGGATGTTTCTCCAAGGGAAAACAGGCATATACTCTCCTCTAGCCAAGGATTGAGTAGCCTAGAACACAAACCTTGACCATGTGGAATGGTTAGTTGGCTCTTGAGGTTCGTGTCATGATCCTGCATGGATCGTGGAAAGGGAGTCTCTTCTTACCCAGGCTAGCATCTTAGCTTATCTAGTTCATGTGGGATGACTAAGACTGAAGCTATGGTAGTAGTCCTCCCTAGTGGATGGCTGAGATAGATGACTAGATGAGAAGGGAGAACATAAAAGGAATGGAAAAACTCATAGAATATCTTTTGTGTGAAGATAAGATATCTTATGTGTGAATATAAGCTATCTTCTGTGTGAAGATAAGAAAGAGTATCTTCTGCATGAAAATGAAAGAAGGAAATAATATCTTCTGCGCGAAGATAAAGAGATTTTTTTTTTGTTAATATGGATTCATGGAGAACCAGTCAGTGATCGTGATGCCAGATGACCAAGTGGATTATATTGATGCATGTTGTTATTCAGTTGATGTTGTTACCTAGTTGATGATGTTTCCTATTTGATGATATTATGCAGTGGATGATGTTACCCAGTTGATGATGTTTCCTAGTTGATGATGTTATCCAGTGGGTGTTGTTATCCAGTTGATGTTGTTTTTCAGTGGATGATGATTATCTGGTTGATGATATTGCCCATATGATATTGTTCAGTTGATGATGACATCCAGTGACCTGTCCAAAGATAAATAATATCCTTCTTGTTAAGAGGGAGTTAATGATGATAAAAACTTCCGATGATTTATAGATATGCGAGTCAGTTTTCCAGATGTTGTTGAGGTTGTTTCCCTCTCTCCCTCTCCTGATGATGTTATAGAATACCATTCTTGTTAAGGGGGAGTGTTGAAATATTGTAACTGCAAAGAGTATTATATTTATTATTGAATTATTATTCATTAGATCAATCCCCTTTTGTGGATTGATCATGTCGGGCATTGTAATTGACCAAATCCCCTTTTACGGATTGGTCAAACCCTAATTTTTGATATGCAAATTAAGGAATCCAACGCCTCATTTTTTCACTCACTCAACTCACTCATCTAGTGCAAAAGTATTGAAGGAAGCTACAGTTACAAGTTGTTCAGTTTATTCTCTAGTGTTTGGTTTATTGTATTGGAATTGTATTGGCTATCTATATTAAGGAAGTTCTTGTTGGGTTTTCTTCCCCTTGAGGGTTTTCTTCCCCTTGAGGGTATTGGCTATCTATATTAACCTGTACCTTGAAAGGCGAGGTGCCTCCAAAGTGGCTGCTTGATGAAGATGCATCTGATGCTATTGGTAGGCGTTGAAGGATGTGGGAAAAATTCTCCATCATTTCGTCCGTCTGTCGCGTGAGAGCTTGCTCAGGCAACAGACTGATAGGATCGTCTGCTCCATCATTTTTCTGTTCTTCCGCCATTGAGGGTTTCTTGGGTGTGCGAGAGAGATTTTCCTCAAGAGAGACAAGTTTGAGACCCAACTTGTTATACTCGGACCTCTTCGGGGACATGCACTGAAAAAACGATCAAGAGCAACCTGCTCTGATACCACTGATCCGGATTATTTTCGGCACGAAATGAGATTGGAGATATAATAAATAAATGCACAGAGATATCACAGATATTCAATAATATAACATAAATGTATCAGAGATGAAACCATAAACACAAATATACAGTAATACACGATTTCTAT
This sequence comes from Picea sitchensis, assembly GCA_010110895.2. Taxonomy (NCBI): domain Eukaryota; kingdom Viridiplantae; phylum Streptophyta; class Pinopsida; order Pinales; family Pinaceae; genus Picea; species Picea sitchensis. The sequence goes on from SNQJ01S0072684.1 coordinate 151,201, forward strand.
TAATGAAAGAAATGTACAGAGACTGTAAAAATACAGAGTGAAAGACTCGCTAGAATGGTGGCAGCTTATCTCTGAGAAGAGATGTGACAGCTACTCGCATTCGCAAGAAGATGATTACAATGAGGCTCTGAAGGCCCTTTTACAATAAACGAGAATGAAAAAAGTCCTAGACATCCAAAAACCTAACCCTGGGAGATGAAGCGCCAAAAGTCATGTGGGCCCCGTTTGGGTAAGTTGGTGCATCAACTTCCTGGGGTCGTAACTTTTGCATACGATCTCTGTTTTAGGCGTGTGATAGCTCATTGGAAAGCTATCGCCGAGGCGATTCATTTTGGGGGATCAATCATGCCTTCGGCTATCATTGAGAACATCGATCTCGAAAAACCTTCATTTGGGCCCTCAAAATGGCCCCGGAAGTTAAAACCTGCTAAAAATAGTAAGTTGCCAAAATTGCCAGAAAACCGTTTTGAGCCCGTCAGACAAGGTGGGTGGCCACCGATATCCACCTGGATAAATCCTCCCTCCTTAGGAAGCAATGGTCTCCATTGCGTTGAGTTCCCGAGGGAGAGGGAAAAGCGTTTGCTGGATCTGCATCTAGGTGAGTTGCTTGTATTGCTGGAGACGTCGCGCTTATTTTGTGGAAGTCTATCATGAACCTGTTGAAGTTGAGGTTGTTCAACAAGTCGAGCTACATGAGAGGAAGGTGTGTAGAAGGACTCTTTATGCTTTGTTGCAACCTTGTCGACCTACTTCTGTTGGATAGAAGGTGCTTGGGCCGAAGCTGTGGTGGTTGCAGTATCCTTCTGTTCACCCTTTGAACAGATTGTGGAGAAGATGAATTTTGTAGTATGAGATACTA